>JBBMKB010086729.1:2180-24524 GCA_037833945.1 Alaria marginata
CCGAGCAGCTGAAAGGGGTATATCCTCACGATCTGTCTCGCAGCTTTCGGTTGTGGTATTTATCTCGTGTCATGGGGCACCCGAGCAGCTGAAAGGGGTATATCCTCACGATCTGTCTCGCAGCTTTCGGTTGTGGTATTTATCTCGTGTCATGGGGGTCGTGGGGATGTGTTTACAGTCTAACTCATGTTTTGTGTCGTCCAGCCTCGTAGCCATGGCTAGCTATTAATAGCTATTTGAGCTATACAGCAGACAGCAGTTAAGAATCTCCTATTTTGGCTAAGGCTCGCGGCTTATTGTGGTGCCAACGTTGAGCACAAGCTCTTAAAGGCTATTGCATAGGATTTAAATTGGCGTCCTTGCTGAGCACAAATGCTTAGCTGTAAATTCTTAAAATCCATAAAAGATCAGCCTGAAATTCTTAACACACGTCGCGTACTGCTGTATACGAGGACGACGTTTTTTTTTTTCTGTTTTTCGAACAACGATTCTGCCAACTTCCCCTCTCATCAGGAGCTGAGTATCGACCACTAATTAAAAACCGGTTGAACTCGCAGCTGTATTTCACGTTCCAAAGTGAGGTATTTTCTATTTCATATGTAGGTGTGTGAACCTCGTACAGGAGGAGACGAGAGCCTACACGTGTGTGTGTGGTGAGCACAGTACCGGTAGTACTTGTACAGCATGCAAGCTGAGAGACGAGAAAGAGTGGCCCTAACCCTCCACAGCGACATAACCTGGCCCCACGCTCGACCTACGTATGATACAGACGAGCACAGCTTTCCGTTTCTCCTGATGATATGATACAAGAAACATACATTTGTTCTGTGGAATACCAGTGAGTGGTGTGGCGCTGAGATATGATACCGGTATCATACAAACTACGCGATTGGTTTGATTGAGGTTTGAAGCTTGTTTCCGGGGTGATCTCTGGACTGCGGTTATCGTTCGGCTTGCAGAAGTTGAATCTAAACCGGGGCTGTACACGTTCCGGTCGATTCCTTCGTCGGTTCCTCGTCCATTTATGTTGAATAGTAGTTTCTCTGTCGGTTCCGAGTTGAGCACCGCACGATCAAGTGTTGATTGACCCCCTTTGACAAGTAGCATGTTTATTTTTTCAAGTTTTAATTTTCAGTCTGTAGGTATGATACGAGCACATGACGCTCAATGGTGATAAACAGGTTGCTGGTATGCCCGAAAGGCGATTCATTGACCCGTGCCTGTGCAATGTGATGGAAATGTGTCCGCAGTGTTAATGTGGCGCCACGCCAAGAAACGCCAACAAACAAGCTTCCAACTACAGTACTAACCCTATGGAGCTACGATATCGTGTTGTATTCACAAGTTGATGGGAGCTATTTCGTTCTCACGAGAAGTCGCCGTGTGTACTATTAATTAACACCTGGTTTAAATAGTAGCCTGCAAGTCGAGTGCGCTTGCTACACAATTCTCGAGTGCGACAAGTACTGTAGTCCAACTCGGCAACGAGGTGCCGACAAATCGCGTCCGCAGAGTGTCTCAATTGCAGATTGCAGCTTTCATTGATGGTGATGTTTTCACATTATGAATAGCTCATTTCCCTGGAACAAGTATTAATAGTCCAACTAGGCCTACAAACCGCATCAAAAGCGTGCCTCAATTGCAGCTCCCTGGTGCTTATGTTTTCACATCAGCTCCTTTCCCTTACGCTTCGCCGATGTCCACGAACCACTTACTAACCCTTCATTCCACCGGCCACCCCCCCGTGCTCCCTTCTGATGCTCTGAACCGCCCGCAGGGCTACGGGTGGGTGGATACTTGGAGGGTGTTTGCAAGGGTGGGGGGTGGGGTGGGGTGGGGGAGGGGGGGGGGTGGGAGTTGGACGGGTATGTCGGGGTGGTTGGAATTAAACGAGGTGGCGGGTGGGTTAACCTGCGGACGTTGGTGGTTGCGATGAAATGATGGGGCGTGAGATGGGGGTTGACCTACGACGTTGGTGGTTGAGATGAAATGATGGGGCGTGGGGTGGCGGGGGGCCTGCGGTCGTTGGTGGTTGGGATGAAATGATGGGGCGTGGGGTGGCGGGTGATCTGCGAACGTTGGTGGTTGGGATGAAATGATGGGGCGTGGGGTGGCGGGTGACCTGCGTACGTTGGTGGTTGAGACGAAATGATGGGGCATGAGATGGTGGGTGGGATGAACTGCGGACGTTGTTGGGGTGGCGTGCTGTTTTTGAGGTGGAAACAGGAATCGGCCCAGGGGCCGTGTGCATGCGTGGTGCATGGCTTGAACGTGGCGCGATCCGATCGGTCTGACGGTCGGTGTGGTGGGGTGGCGCGGCTGGTGTGGTGGTTGTGCAGGCAAAGCAGACAAGATTGAAGGAGGCACAAAGGTGTCCTGTCTCCATTCCGACGGCGCGGCTGGCCAAACTGCCCCAGGAAAGTCGGTCGGCGGGAAGCATGTTGTTTGCCGAGGTGGCTCTGTCGACCGCACGGTGGGCATTGGCGATTCGCGGTGGGCCGACCTGGGTGGCCATCGGCCTTAAGGCTTTCCGCGGATAGCACGCGCCGCAGTTAGTCAGGCCACCCTCTCACCGTGAAGCGTCGCCTTTGGCCTCGATAGGGAGGGCACTTCTTGTTGGGTACAAACGAAAACCTGAAACCGCTGGAACGTGAACCAACCCCTTAAAGCGCTGAGCACGGGTGAGCTCTACTTTTCAATCTGCCCCCCCCACGGTACGTTTGGAGTGCGTTCATCTCCGAGAGGGTGGAGGTTGGGAGGGCTGGGCTGAATTTCGTGGCCCGCTTCCTTAGTTTATACAGATTGCGTTGTGCAGACCGCACTGCGATGGATCCGTTCAGGATTGTTGAGGTTAGGGTTAAGGCCCCCTAAATGACATTTATTTGTGTTTCCCTCCCTAAATGACATTTCTTTGTGTTTCCCTTGGCGTTCCCCTTAAAACTGTACTCTAGTTGTGGGGACAAACTGCTAGGAATTAGAGTGGGATGGTGTTTGCAAGGGTAACAGGTGTAGCATCCCATGGAATGCCGACTGCTACTGCTTCTGTGTTTGTCATGTTTGGGGACTGAATTCTGCAATTCTGCTTTCCCATAATTCTTATCCTGATGTCGACATCATTGCCGCGTCTTCTGTGGGTGCTCTTACGGGCTACAACCAACAGGTTGGTGGAGTTCAAGACGGCCGCGGATGCTCACGCAGCGATAAACACCCTGCAGGATTTCAACCTGAACGGCCGCCCCATTTTCTTGCGGGAAGACCGTAAGGGCCCACAGGGATTGCCCCCCCCCCCGGCCGCGGCGGTGGTGGCGGATTCGGTGGCGGGTTTGGTGGCGGCGGTGGCAACTTCGGGGGTGGTGGTGGCAACTTCGGTGGCGGCGGTGGCAATTTCGGTGGTGGCGGAAGCTTCCGTGGTGGTGGCGGAAATTTTGGTGGCGGCGGCGGAAATTTCGGTGGCAGCGGCAGCTTCGGTGGCGGTGGGATGGCTAACTGCAAGGTGTGCGTGCTCCTTAGGGCACGAATCACGCCGTCGTTGATGTAACACGCGCGATCGAAGTACGACATGCAGCTTGTAAAGATGAGTTTCGACTCTTACACCTCATGTGTCTTTTTTGCTTTGTATGAAAGCGCGCGAATTATCGAGCGGAACATGTGCGATCCTCTGCTGCTGCTGTGTTTTTGTTGTTGCCAACTTTCTTCGAGAGCTGTCTACTCTGCTGTGTTTATCGTTTTTTGTTTTCGAGTGTTCTACCAGAGAGCATTGCGAGTGCCGCCCCAACATACGCATGTTATGACCGTGGTTTTGCACGAGCCGAACCCAAACCTAAGGCCTAAGAACGTCATGAACGTGATGTTGCCCTGTCGCGAACCCAAACCCAAGACCTAGGCATGTCATGAAGTCATCATCGACCGTGGTTTTTGCCCTCGCCGAACCCAAACCTAAAAGGTGTTTGTGAGCAACTTGGCGTACGAGGTGAGCTGGCAGGACCTAAAGGATCACATGCGGCATGCTGGCAACGTTCTCCGGGCGGATGTAATCGTCGGCCCTGACGGACGCTCCAAGGGCCTCGGCACCGTGGAATTCTCCAAGCCTTACGAGGTACGTTATTACGAGCGAACCGAGTTGCTAATTTACACGTCCGCCAAAAATTTGGGGGTCCGTTTGGGCTTGGTGTGCGCCGTCCGACCGAAATCGCTGGTGTGACTGACGGCGCCCAAAACGGCCGTCTCCTGACATTTTTAGTTTGCAGGTGGGTTGCTCTCTCCTCTCATGGTGTGCAGGCGAGTAACGGGACTGACCATATTTTGGCCGTCTAGACGTACTGTAGTACATTTGGTTTAGTATGGTATTTCCTAACGGTGTGACTGCCAGCTGCCGCCTCCTGACGTGTTTGCTTGCTGATGGGTTCTTGCCTCTGACTGCTGTGCAGGCGAGTAACGCGATTAGCCAGCTGAGTGAAACCGAGCTGATGGGTCGCCCTATCCTCATCCGGGAGGACCGTGGCGATGGCGGCAAGCACGGGCGTGGGGTGGGAGGCGTTGCCGGCGCTCGGGTGTTCGTCGGGAACCTCAGCTGGCAGGTTACGTGGCAGGCGTTGAAGGATCACATGCGCTCGGTAAGTGTTGGTGTCGGTGGTGTTGGTGGTGTTGGTGTTGGTGTTGTTGTTGATGGTGGTGGTGGTAGTGGTGTGGGTGTTGGTGTTTTTGTTGTTGCTTTTGTTTTTGCTGTTGCTGAGATTGTTGTCACATTAACTCATCGCCATATTCTAGTCCATGGTCACAGGACAGGTTTCATGGCATCTGCAGTCGGAGAATGCATTTCACGAGGAATATGTGGAGTCGCTAGTGTGACGTGTGGAGTGTCAGTGTCAGAGAGAGTGCAGACAGCGCATATCGATGTATTAACCCTATATAGGTTCGATAGGTTGTTCTTTACAAAACAGACACTTCGATAGACAGGAAGACAAAGAGGTAAAGATTCAGAGAGACGGACAGACAGATAAGTAGATAGACAGGTCGACAGGCAGAAAAAGAGACAGGCTTTGAAGGACCACATGCGCTCGGTGAGTGTGTGCAATGTGCTGAGTGTCGTAGATAATTTGTATAGAGCCTATCGAGTTATTGACCCTGTCCTCGGGGACCTTGATTAATGAACGTGTGTCCTATTTCGAAACTTTCAGGCCGGCAACGTCAACTTCGTGGACCTGTTTCAAGAACCCGGGGGTCGGTCGAAGGGATGTGCCATAGTGGAGTATGAGACACCTCAGGAGGCGCACGCCGCAATTCGAGACCTTCACGACTCAGACCTGATGGGCCGAATGATGTTCGTCAGGGAGGACCGCGAGGAGGTATGATCAGTAGCCTTTACCACAACTTCCCCGATTTCGATTAATACTTTTTTCTACAGTAGATACCAATCCAACGTTGTTATTATATGAGTTTTAATGTGGTCGGCCAATTTTTCAGACAAAAAAAAACACGCCGGATTTTTTGGGCACAAAGTTATATGGATAGAGTCGGGGTTAGGATTGTAGGGGTAGTCTATGAATATTGGGTTAGGGTCTAAATTTGTTTTTTTTTGGGCAGTTTTTGAACAATTCCTTCTCGTAATACTGGAACCACACGCTGGCCACACCCCAAATTCCCCGGTGTCTGTACGCTTTTCGTACGTTCTCCTAGACAATAATCCAACGGTGTGATGACGGCGACCCGGTTTGATGCGTGCTTGGCAGTGGCAGTGCATGCAGTGCCCGCATGACGCTCAACTTGGCGGCGTTGGCGTGTCTTGCGGTAGGGGTAACACTGTAGGTAGGCCATGGGGTTGTTCATCGGGTTGCACTTCCATTTTTTGTTAAGATCAGTCTTTGGGTGAGGTATAGAGCTCCTCCTGTGAGGCGCCTCGACAAATTTCGGTTCACCCCTACCGTGGCACGCGTCCGGCTAGGCGGTCGGGTCGCTCTTGGTATTGATTTCGTCTACCTGGTAGCTTTGTGCGGCGCATGTGGCGAGTGGCTAGACCTAGACCATCCATGAGCTTGTTGCCCGGAGCATATTTCTTGTTTGCCCGAAACCCGTTTATTTTTTATTATTTCTGCCCGACGCCTGTTTCTTTTTTTGCCCGAAATCTGATTATTGCTCCTTATTTCTGCCCGAACTCCGTTTCTTCCTTATTTTTTCTGCCTGAAACCTGTTTCTTGTTACCTATTTTTGGCCACGGATTTCTTTTTTATTATTTCTTGCAGGGATCCGCGGCGAGCAAGAGCACGGGCCCGATGGGCCAGAGGCACCCTGGGGCAGAGGGAAAGCAAGTGTACGTGGGCAACCTGTCTTGGGACACCGAGTGGCAAGCCCTGAAGGTGAAAAACTCGTCAAGCGTTGCCCTCAGGGCCAAAGCAGTAAAAACTTGAAAATGTTATATTCTAGGGTTTGTTTAGTAGGGTACCCAGGTCAGTCAGATCTGACCGTAGGGTATGTGCCCGGGTACCCGCAGAGTCTACTCTACTAAACACATTTTATAATTGTTTCCAAAATCGGCGCCACAATCGTCGATGTATCATACGTTCGATATGCTGTAGCGAATTTCTGTCCGTGGTTCTGCGTTCCTTTTGAGTGTATAGTTTTGATAGTTGTGACATTGTCAAAACCATCATATGATATGATAGCTATACATGAGACGGTGTGTAGAGGGCGGGTTGGTGGCGGTGCACTCCTTCTTTCGAAGCAGTGAAGGGAACGTGAATTGAAGATTTTTAAAATCTTCCATCCAAACTGAGTTGATTTCGTAGCCGTGCACATGTACTTTGACTCCAAATCCGATGAAGAGTCGGCAAGATAAGACGAGATCGCTTTCACGGTGTGCGTTTTGTGTTCATTACAGTTAACACCTGTACCCACGGTTTGTCCAGAAGGCCGGTGTAGCTAAAACCTCCTTGAAAGTAAAAGTGATGAACGACAAGAAGAAGATACTGTATACATATCATACGGCTTGTCCAGATTGCCGCTTTTACTGTAAAACCTGTTACGAGTTGAGATGGAACAGTACACGCGAACAAAAACAAAACAGAACACAATTGTGTGTGGTGCTGATTCGATTTGGGTTGGTGTCTCCTCCACCGTTCGTTCGCAGGACCACTTCAAGCCTATCGGGCACGTGCAGTTTGTCGAGATCCCGGAGGACGCCCAAGGCCGCTCGAAGGGCCACGGAACGGTGCGGTTTGCCACTGAACAGGATGCCACTCGTGCCATCGCTCAGCTAAACAACAGCGAGCTTGGTGGCCGTCCCATTTTCGTTCGTGAAGACCAGCAAGTCTAGACGGATGACACGTCTATATCATGTGGTAAAAGGACGCTGCGATGGTGGTACCGTTCCCCAACCATGCGATGATGGCATCGTTGCGTAACCCTGCGATAACGGCATCGTTGCGTAATATGCAGCTGCGATGACGGTATTGTTGTGCAATATGTGGCACAATTACGAATTGCGGCACAATTACGAATTGCGGCACAATTGCCACGGCAGCACGACGTGGTCTTCCTATTTTCGTCTGGGAAGACCAGCAAAGTGTAGGCGTGGACGACACGTCTACGGCACGTGGTAAAGGGACACTTCGAAAATGGTACCGTCGTTTCCCCCGTTAGTGCGGTGCCTTTCCAGATGACAACACCCGCACTAAAGTGGGACCCCGAATTTCCTTGGGATAGTGTGGTATTCTGTAGGATAAGGTCGTGATGAGCGATTTTCACGGCATTAATGGGTTCCGCACTAATGCGGGACCACGACCGCATCGTTGCGCAACATGCGGCACAATTGCGACGGCGGGACGACGCGCCATGGCGTTTAAAAAAACAGTTGCTGTTGGGAACGCCGGTGGGTGGGCAGGAGGGGTGGGTACAATCGAACCATGACTGGGAAGCGCAAACGAAGGCTCGAAAATTGGTCTCACCTATGTATGATGCCGTCATGGGGCATGAGTTTTCCCTTTGTTTTGGCGCGGTCAAGACCTTGGGAAGTGTTCGTCGCAGGGAGCGCTTCCATATTAGTGTATCGTATTTCATAGCTACTACTGTAGATTGATAGGGGGATTGGTTGGTTGGTTTGTTGGCAATTTGAACTTGGACACCCATAGCATAGCAGACCGTATCCGACCGGTCGCGGGTAGTGTGGTGCGTGCGTTTGCTCCAGTCGGTGACGTCGCGCAATGTGGGCAGTTATGGAATACCGCTGAACTCGAGACAGCTTGAGCCAGCGTATCGTTGTTTTGTTTGTGAAAAGGGTACTGCGTTGGTGCCTACGGCTATTTATACTGCTGTTGCTCCTTACGCTTTGTCTTCGTGCGGTCGCGAATATACCGTTCTTTCTAGCTGTTGGTATATCATACGTTTACTGGTATAGTTTAAGCGTTGGCCTATGGCCGGCCTGTCATCAGGGTCTAAGGACTGCAACACCAAAGCGGGGGGGGGGGGGTTGACTCTGTTGTCGGTGCTGCCATTCATTGAGGATCCAATTTTATCTTGCACTTCAGAACATAATAAAAATATCGACTGGATCGTCTTTTGATTAAACCGAGTGATTGCCATAGCTTCACAGTATGCTGTGACGTGTCGCTGCCTCATATGCCAGTGAACACTTGGTGTCATTACCTAGATACTTTCGTACACACGAAGTAAATAAATGAGGGTGACTCCACATTATTGGTACTGTACTCGTACTCTGTACGGATTTATTAATGGTTTGTTTCGGTTCGGTTCGAATCTTGACATGAGTATGATACCTTGGCTATTTTTTATGGCATACTCGTTTCATAGCGGTGCTTCGTTCACATGTTTTCGACACGCAGGCCACGTCCACCCGCACAAAAATGTAACACCTAAGCGCAGGATTGGAGCTCTCCAAACAAAAAATTCCACTAAAAACATTATTGCGACACGCACGTCGCGGCCATCCGCAAAATAGCACCCACTCGCCAAAGGCGACATATATATGCCCCCCGCTGACACCTTGCTTAGCAGTAGCTATGATATGTGTCCGAAGTCACTCGTACGAACGTCCAACCAAAACAAAACGAAAAGTAGGCGCACTGGGGAACAGCATACCGATGCATTTCATTGGCGCTGCACTACAGCAAGCACCTTTCTTTCCCTAGAGCACACGTTCTTTCTCGCGGATCATAAACCACACTAACAATATGCATGCAGATTATTTATTTGTTTGAAGATTTGATAGATGTCGAGAAGGTTCGGTAGAACATTATTATCCATTCGTATCATAGGTCATAGGACGCGCGCCCTCTGGTATGTACAAGGTCTACCACCTACTATTAATACTGCTTGCTGTAAGACCTGCGAGACCTACGACCTACGAGCGACGACGACACATACATTCAATTCAAAAATTCAAATTTTAAATTATTTTGAAAATATCAAAATTAAGAAAAACCGGCAGCCAACAGAACTTCTACCAAACCCAGCAAATGATTTGATATCATCGAACGCTGCTCGTTCGCTACTCACCCCACGCACGAGCAAATAGACCATGCTACGGCTTCTCCAGAGGCGCTTCCTCCCTCAAAGGGCACGATGTGTACCTAGGGAGTTGCCGCGGGTAGGGGTCCCTGCATCTATCGGTTGCACCTACCGAGAGAGCAGTAGCACGTTCGTGTCGAAGCACCATGTTCTCCAACCTAATAATGTCATGGCCTTTTTGGACCAGTGCGGGCTTCAGTTCAAGATGTTCGGACAAGAGGTGGTTGTGAAGGAGTGCCCGTTCTGCCACGACACAGCAGGAAAGCCGGACAACTTGTGGAAGCTCTACATCGGCTTGGACAAAGGGTGTGTGTGCACCACTTCGTTGCCTGAGTTGCTGTGCTGAAGCTGTGGTGTATAGTACTGTAAACGAAGACAGCAGTGAATAACACCAGGCTGCCACACAGCGAGCAGTCACGCGCGAGATCATGTTTCACGCGAAGGTGTCGGACATGTATTACCAGGTACCTGGTATCAAGCAAGGGTAAACGCGCGCTGTCGAGGGTGTAGGGCCGAGCGTTCCATATTCACATTATACTGGTATGATACCTGATAGTACTTTGGTGTAGTTTGGTGCCAGTCAAGGCAAGCTTAGGCTAATTTGCTGTCTGTCAAGCGGTGAAAAGGGGCGACAGGGCCCGCATCTCCTGACATCGTTGTTTTCCATTGTATAGTCTACCAGGTATCCTCGCAGCAGTAAGACGTGCGACCATATCCCTGCGTAGACTACACGCTACACGCTGCACGTCGCCCCCAGTATGGGTATCGTATCAAACCATTGGGCATGTATTGCATGCAGCATGGACGCTTATACGTGCGCTCCTTGATCGGCTGCTCTCTCTGGCAGGGGTGCGTGGATGTGCCACAGATGTGCGGCTTCGGGCTCGTGGTACGACCTCAAGCGCAGGGCTGGGACCGGTGGCGCTGGACTGTTGGCCGATAACGACCCCCCAAATTCAATCCTACGACCGCCCGCGTCGTCCGCACGAGGCGAAGCAGCTACCGGCTCGGCGGCAACGCCACGCCGGACGGGACGGGACGAGGTCCTCGTTGCCCAGCAGCGCACCGCGGGGCTGAGACCGATACCAGACCAGCAGCGGGTGAGGTCATACCCGGCGAACCTGATGCACAACCCTCGGTTCGGCAAGGTCAAGGCGTACCTAACTGGTACGCAGCCGGGGCAGAGGGGCATTCGGCCGGAGGTGCTGATCAAGTACGGAGTGGGTTGCGCTGCTTATAGGTGAGAGCGCGGGTACAAACAGTACAGCAGTCCCTTTTTAGCGCGGTATGTGCCAGCCGAAAATACCGGCACTATATTATAGCGGCAACCGGCGCTACTCCGCATACTGCCACCACTGCGGGTTCCCATCTGTGCCAAGCGATTTCACTGGCGCTAAAAGCGGGTAACCGGTGCTACTCGACCGGCGCTATAGAGGGGTCGCTTGTACTGTACCAGGTACATGATATGACAGCATGCTCGTACATACTGCTGCCTCTGCTGCTGTGCATGTAATAGTCTGCTGGTAGTGGTGTGGTCGGCGTCATGCTCCTCACGGTCGACGTAGTACTATGATACTAGACTACTGCTATATCATAGTGACCCCCCTCGCCCTCGCGGGCTGCCAGGTTCCCGGGGGAGTCTGGATACGTCGATGCCGAAAGCATCACTTTTCCGTGGGTGGTGAACAAGAAGGACCTACCGCCAGAGGAGGTGAAGGACTTGGAGGGTTTCATCAAGGACAAGTTCGGGAAGCAATCGTGAGTGCATTTGAAGCAATCGTGAGTGCATTTGAAGTAATTGTGTGCAGCTATGACAGTGCAGGTATGGTAGTGCAGCTATGATAGTGCAGCTATGATAGTATAGTGCAGCTATGATAGTGCAGCTATGATAGTATAGTGCAGCTATGATAGTGCAGCTAGTGCAGTAGTAGGCGCTTGCTACGATAGGGGTGTCACTTTCTCGCCATATCGTTTCTGACGGACGGGACTCTTCAATTAGACCAACAAACTACTGTACCTAATATCGTTAGGATACCTTGTGTGGTTCACAAAGGTATTCAAAATAGTACCTGGGCCATAGGATTTGTTCATCGGATTGTACTTTCATTTTTTCTTAAAGTGAAGAGTCTGGAGAAGCACATGACGGTAGCATGCATGCATCAGTAGGAACAGTCAGATACACAGCAGACGCACAGTCAGATACACAAACGCCACAAAAGCCCACGTCAGATCCAAATACCCAGAAGTCCACAAAACACCGCAGGCAACCAACTGTAATACCTAGCCACCTAGCCACCTAATAACTAATAAGTAATAACTACTGTAGGTTGGCGACTTATAGTCAGCCAACTTACTCACAGCCCTAGCCATGACCCCGTAAACTATTTTCTGGAACAGGACCATTCCTGAGGCTGTTGTAGTCCGCGTGAAAGCACGTGCCGTCGAGAACAAGCGATGGCAAAGGCTGGACCCAGCCGGAGGGCGATGGGGGATCTTTGGTCTCCACACTGTGCCGGACAATGCCACAGAAATTGTCGTCACTGAGGTGAGGCAAGCTTAGCAAGTGGCACGTGGCAATGACGATGGCAGGTGGCAGATTGATTGTACAATGTGCCGAACGATGAGGAGGAATTCGTATTATCGCCGCATATTGCATCAACTGTTGTAATAATATAGTTAGTTAGTTCCACCCCCATGTTGCATTACAGCACAGAGTACTACTCGTACCGTTTCAGTACTGTAGGTGTGCGTGGGGCTGGACTGCCTTTGACCATTACACGATGCCTTACTTTCGAATAGGAGGTTCGCACTGTATTACTGTGTTATTTCTAACCTTCTGTTAAACCGATGGTGGTGTTTGCTGTGTTCGCTCTTTTCGCGAACCCGTCCTAGCGTGAATTCATGTTGTCGTTAACTCTGGTTTACTACTTAAAAAAACATCCCACACTATCTCCAAGTATTTTCACCAAAAACGTGGGTATGGTCCTAAAGGAGTCAAGCTTCATTTTTACCCACCTGCCGGAGGATTAAAATGGAACAATCTGAAATTACCCGCGTACCTCGTGCTCGCCGCGTGTCACTCAGGGGGAGTTCGACGCGATGGCTGTGTTCCAAGCGACAGGCATTCCGGCAGTGTCCTTGCCCAACGGCGCAAGCTCGCTGCCGCTTGAGGTCCTTCCTCTGCTAGAGAAGTTTGACAAGCTTTACCTTTGGATGGACCACGACGGGCCAGGGCAAGCAGGGGTGGATAAATTCGTCCAAAAGTTGGTGAGAAACTGAGCATGTATATATTGAAGGAAAATCGCATGCCTCGCCGTTCTTAAACCCCAAAATGAAGTTTTTTTTTTTCATATTTCACACCCGTATGTTTCATTGTGTCGCCCCTCGTCCCTAACCCCCCTCCTCTCCAAGTTTGAATGAACGACTAATTTGAGATCATGGCACCCTGGCGTGTAAAAGTTGGCCAGAGCGGCTACCGTATGTCCAGCTTGCGTAACCTAGAGAACTGCACCCACGTTTTTGGGAACAGACTACTTGGGATTTGTGTGGTATCATTTTTCCAGCAGTACAAAAGTTAAAGGTGCATCTGGGGTATGGCAAATATGGTTTAGAGTTATGAAGTTGCGTGTCTCCTTGGAGATTCCATTTAGTCCTGTAGGGGCTGCAGTTTACGTAAACCACAACGCATATGAGCACAGATCAACCTTAACTATAACCGCTGGTTAAACCTAGCATACCCCCCCGCTTCCCCACCGAACCTGACCATGACCTGCGAGTTGTCATTACCCCTACGACGGCCACAATAGCCTCCCTCGTGCTGTCACAATAACCTCCCTCGCACTGTCACAATAACCTCCCTCGCACTGTCACAATAACCTCCCTTGTACTGTCACAATAACCTCCCTCGTGCTGTCACAATACCCTCTCTCGCGCTGTCCAAACGATTAGGGAGCCCGGCGCTGCTTGGTGGTGCGACCCATAGTGGACGACCCCAATCCGCCCAAGGACGCTAATGAGGCGCTTTTGGCCGGGCGAAACATCCAAGAATTTCTGGACGGTGAGATATCGATGCAGATCTGTCGCTGTCGCCGACCATTATCAGGCGCCAGAATCGTGTTGTCTTGGGCAACTCATAACTCTCTCGATCTTGAGTTTGCATATTCACATTCTTGTTTTTTTATAGGGTTTTATCCTCCGGCAGATGGGTAAAAATAAAGGTTTTGCCTACTACAAGTTTCCGTGATTGCGGCGATTCATGGAGAAGGATTTGACCCACCACCGTACCAAGGACTGCTGTATCGACGGAATCTATAGTCCGTTTCCGACATGGTGTGCGTTGTAAACCTCAGTGCTGTCGGCTTTGTTGGTAGTACCAGGTATATGCGTACAGCGCGATCATCGGCAGCTTGGCCTGTATTGCGTGCCTTGTGGCTTGCTGGCGAGACGTCTTTATGACGGACTGAAGCATTAGTAGTATTCATAAGAACGATCTGCTTCGGCCGACGCACTCATCAAGTATCAAGGCCGATTTCTTTGCGCCGACTGGCTTTTAACAAAAGCTTTCCCATTTTGTGGTATCTTGGTGATGTGATAGCGTTGCCACGGCAGCCGGAGGGCGCGGCATCCAGCGCTGTGTCGTGAATGCAACAGTGTTAAATTGACACGCTGCACATGCGTGGAAGTGCGGTGAGCTTAACCTTTGGCTTTACCCATCCGCCGGAGGATACAAATATAAATATGAATAACAAGATAGTCTAGGGGGTGCGTCAAACACGGGGCAAACTCATGAGCAGGAAGGCGTGCTGAGTGTTGTTGTCCGGCCTCTGTCCATTCCCTGCGCATCCTTGCTATTGCACTTGCAACTCAAAGGGGCAAGCTCACTGAGGCACGATGATATACAGACGTTCCAAGATCTTCGCCAGAGTGTCATCCACGAGCTGCAGGTACTGAATCACGAACGAAATTATAGGCTTATTGTAGCCAGGATCACGAGTTACAGGTACTGAATCGTGCACGAAGTTATAGACGTACTTTAGTTTTAGTAGTCATAACCTGACCCTGCGATGAGCAGCTCGTGCGTTTACGCAACTACAGGAGTACGGGGTTCTTGGGCTGTGGAAAGCTCGCTTGATGCCGCATGCTACAGCAGGGGTGCACCTATGCTGCTATTAATACATTCATACATTAATAGCGTCAGGAGCTCTATACCCATTCCAAACAGTGACTTCGAGAAAAATGAAAGTGCAACCCGAGGAACATTCCCGTGGCATAGGCATATAACGAGTACCTGGTATTATTGTACAACACGATTGATATTCCAACGATGGTGTGTGTGTAGCTTCTCAGTGGAGGAGTCGTGTCAGTCTGAAACGTTTTGACCAAAAAGTGCTATAATACCTAGCTAACAATACTAGTATAATACGATTATAACACTATGATAATCTATTAAGTATTTGTAGCTGGCCTTGATGCCCACTTTTTAACTTGAAAGTAGAGTTAGATTTTTATGCCCATATTCTTCGATGTTAAGTTTTTTTTTTTTCCAACCAAATATGTCCCCACGGCTACATGCGATACGCCATATTTTAAGCAGCATGTTGGAACAGTACAACGCTCAGGTCGGCTCTCCTTCGCCACCTTCGCCAACACCTCTAGGACGACGGCAACAGTAGTACACATCGATCCCGACACTTGAGGACATGTACTGTCTTTGTCGACAGTACGACGGCAAGGACAACAGCATCAATATTCAGACTGACGGCAGGCAATACCTTCCTGCATGACTATACCGATTGCAGGCATCTCCGTTGCTCAATTCAGTGCAACAGCTCCTGTAGAACCTCCCTCTTCAAGCTGCTGCTTTGCTCAGCTCGGCACAACAGCGTGTTACCTCCTTCTAGAGTTAGGCGACTGTCTTCGATTGAATTCCCGGTCGAAACAGCCAGCGGGATACACAAATGCGGTGGAAATATTGTCGATATCAGAGATGCAACACCTCGAGACCAAACGAATCAATGCAACGTTGCTCACTCATAAGCCAGAAGCTACAAAACACAGCACGCCACCAGGTATCAGCAAGAGGAGGAGAACAGCAGCCCAGAAGCATCGTGACTTTGACGCCGTGATGTTCTTCGTTGTGACAAGAACTGCGTCAAAGCCTGTCAGACGTACTCACATAACTGCTATACGGTTTGCGATATGTACGTACTTTTTTCTGTGTGTACGGTATGATATCCTCTAAGATACCAAAGCACAATGCAGCATCAGGCACTCGTAGCGAGAAGGATAGCAGCAGAGAAGCAATGCGATGGTTACACCTAGATGTTCTTCGAGAATCTCGCCAACATCTGGCTGCCGAGCACAGTAGCAGCAGTAGTAGTATTGTATCATATGTATTTCAGGAACACGTGTTTTGTTATGGACGGTGTGATACGTACTACAGTAATACTACTACTGTGCGTACGACACTCTCTCTATTTTGGTGGTATCTGACACCCTACTCTACGGTAAGCCAGCAGCAACAAAGCACAACACGATGTGAGATATATCAACAAGAGTCTGGCGAGGTCAACGGAGAAGCACTATTAATAAGATATTCGCACGGTAGCGATCTTCGTGGTAATGAACATATCCTCGAAGCCTGTCAGCCGAACATCGCAGTACGAGTACTCGTTGGGATGCATACTTAACATGGTTCACTCTGAGATGATGGGTCCAGAATCCATGTTTTTGCATCGTACGAGGTATGCCTTTTGGGATATCTTGTCGTTCGACGTTCAGTCTAAATCTTCCGGAATTGATGCCCGCCTGAATCAACGGCGCTGGGCTGCATACGTTGTACCAGTATATATTCCGAATCTATCGATGTCCATCAAACGTCGCTAATCCTGTTTACAGCGTTCCTCGCACCTTTGACGTGTACCATGTACGTTTTTTTTATAGGGGGGGGGTTCCAGTCCACTCTTTCTCATACATAAAGTACCGAGAGCGTGACCTACGTGAATTCGACTAAAAGGGTCTATTAATAGAAGCCAGTCAATATGCTGAACTCCAATGATAAATTTGCATGAAAATTTAACCTTTAGGTACACGTCTACTGTAGTACTGTACTGTACTGTACTGTACTGTACTGTACTGTACTGTACTGTACTGTACTGTACTGTACTGTACTGTACTGTATGTATTAATAGGTATCATTGGACGCGTGCTACCATAGAGGTGGCACTTTGCTACCATAGAGGTTGCACTTTTTGGAAACAATATGTTCTAAATGACGGGGCTCCTTAACCCAAATCGTCGGAACGTCGTTCTTGTTTCGAAATATTGGTATGTTTTGAACCTAGGCCATGGGTCTGGCCGTTGGATTGCACTTTCAGCGTACGAAGAATACTCTTTTTTGGTGGGGTATAGCGCCCCTCAATTGAGATATCATACCTCAGAAACTAAGTGGTGCACGTTTCAGTGTAGCAGTGTGTCATTGTGGTACAGCGCGTCTGGATAACCTGTGGACAAACGGCACATCGTGCAACTTTTCCGTCCCTGTCTCATCTTCGAGGTGCTGATCCATTGATGTTTTATAGTCCTGCTCCTGTGTCCCCAAAAAATGAGCGTTCGGTTTTTCTCAACCCATATTTAGTCCGTTCTATGCAACGCTCCCAGTACCTTCCGTAAGTACTTGCTTCAACGTGGCCCTGCCGCCGTGGGGGCGGGAGAGGCTCATTCCCTAGCACTATTATAATACTATGATAATAGTATTGGTATTTTATAATAGTATTATAATACCCTTACCGTAGCACACGTTACATGGCCTTCAATTCAAGTCTTGCTGTCGTCAGTGCTACTTGCCTCGGAGTGCAAAGGCGTGTTTCTCATAAAAAAAGGCCCTTATTACACTAAACAGTATGGCTGCTGCAATGCTCGAATTAAAATATTGGTACCAGGTATATCTTTATTTGTATGTATACATGGTCTAGTCCGCTAACTGTTTGATTCTCTGTTGACGCGGTGGTGTTGTGTTGCGCTTGCAGAACCCGCTCGAATACAGCGGGACCATTCTGCAGTCCTTCCCGCGATTTACGAAGATCATCAAGGGCCTGAGACGCGGTGAGCTCACCGTAATCACTGGCCCAACTGGTTCAGGAAAAACGACTATTCTAAGCCAGCTTTCGCTTGATCTTGCGGCGGGAGGGCTGAACACGCTTTGGGGCAGCTTCGAGATCAAGAACACAAGGTTGCTGCAGAAGATGTTGCAGCAGTTCGCGGGCAGACCGTTAGCAGATATCGCAAGGTGGGACAGCTCGGGTGTGCGTGTAGATATGCGCACGTACTGTGACCGTGCATGGTTTTGATATCGATCAACCTCGGAGCGGTTCTTCGATCTACAGTAGAGGGGGTACTGTTGGACCCAACATTTTGTGACTGATGGGTGGGCTCTTCAATTGAGATTACCTGCCCAATATATTTTTTGTCCCATTTGCATATGTTTATTATAAAAATGTATGCCTAGCTTTTTTAGGGTTGTTCATCGGGCGGCGGGTGCATATGTTTTGTCAAAACCCGGTGGTTGGGTGACGCATAGAGCTCCTCATGCGAAGAGCTTGATAAATTTAGGTATCCCCCCTCCGGCAACATGGCTCCTCGGCGTCGTTATCAACCTTTCCCAGTCCCATTGCGTCACCGTAGTCCGTCTCACCACGCGGTTTGCGCGTTTTCCTCGTAATATCGTTCGATTCGATATTATCATCGCAGCTCGCCGGAGTCGCTATCAGCCGTGGCGGATCGATTCCAGGCGCTTCCTTTGACCTTCATGCGATTTCACGGCGGAACTGACGTGGATGCGGTTCTAGATGCCATGGACTACGCCGTCTACGCCAAAGATGTCCAACACATAATCCTCGACAACTTGCAGTTCATGCTCACAAGGAATGGCCGAGAAGGGAAGGGCGGCGCGCGAGCATGGGATAAGTTCGACGCGCAGGTTCGTCATTAATTTCGATACTATAGCTGTCGCAAGGAAAAGTATCTATTGTAGGCCCTGGAACGCCCGTCGTCGTGGCCATGATGGTATCATCGAACTGATCGCCTCGTCTCCATGATGGCACCGAACAAATCGGTTTTCGCGCAGGATATCGCCCTGGAAAAGTTCCGCAAGTTTGCGACAGAACACAACGTGCACGTGACGCTCGTCGTACACCCACGGAAGGAGGATGAAGGGAACAGGTTGACGACGAGCTCAATCTATGGCTCGGCTAAGGCTACCCAAGAGGCTGACTTGGTCGTCATTTTGCAGGTGGGTCCTCCGCCGAAGCGGCACGGTACGAACATCAATAGCTACCTCATACGTTTATACAAAGTCTATACAAAATCCCAGGTTATAGTTTTTATCCTCCGACGGATGGGTAAAAGTACAGTTTAAGCTACCCAGATTTCCACGTATATGTCGTGTGTCAGCTTAAATGGCTGCCGAAGCAACGGCATTTCTGTGGGAACGGCAGCGCAAGGCGGTCGCTTGCAGTATGAGTGTCTACGGTATGGCTCCTGGTGAGAGCTAGTTATGTTGATGGTAGCCGAGCGTGACTAAACGGTGCAATGTTTTGTGATGGACCATCTGTGTGGTCTGATTTTTAGTTGGAGAGTGCCCGCGATGAATTCGTCACAGTTTTAGAGGGGGGTAGAACCACCTTGGCTCTGTCTCACCGAGTCCTTTTGTGTCGCTCATTGCGCATCACTTCCCCTTCGATATGATCACACGTGACTCTGACTGTGCATCAATCACCCCCCATTCGATACGCTCAGAATCAAAAAGGCGCCAAGTCTCTGGAGGTGAAGAAGAATCGCTTTGACGGAGACCTCGGCGAAGTTCACCTTACCTTCGATCATCACTCATCCAGGCTGCGCGAGATAGATTGAACACGCTCTCCGCTCTCGCCTGAGCAATCAGTAATGTTTGCACTTTTCGTATGCGCGTTGCAGCTTTTGTATGCGCGTTTAGCGTGGAGATTGTGCGTTCTTCGTCCTAGGCGCAAGTGCAGACAATTTGGACCGTATTGGGTGGGTACAGACTGGGATGACCCCCCCCCCCCAGTTCCCCCCTTATCCCCCCTTTGGTGGGCGGGAGCCCCGTTTGTTTGCAAAATTTGATAGATATAGGTGCCGATCGATGGCGCTGGCGCGCAATTAGTTGCGCTAGAACTGGTAGGCAATATTTTTGTGTGCGCGCGTGCGCTCGTCGAGAAATTCCCCAAGCTTTGACGGCTGGACATGGCGCCGAACGCCTTCTAGATATTCATTATTCTCCACTGGCGTCTGTAGTCGTTGGCACAGTATGTGAAGGAATTATCTATACTGAGCTACCGTGGTAAATACAATATCGAGCGATTCCGTACAGTAGCACAGGGTATTATTTACGAAACACATAGCACATCAGTATACTGCGGCAAGGTACCAGGTATCGGTACTGTCTACAATACGTGGTATACTTCGTGTCCGTGTCGTATGTATGCGGTATGCGGGGCTGCGAACGTTGCAATGTGAAACGCAGGCTGTTCCTATTTCCCGTTTTCGCTGCTTGCGGCTTGTTGTGACTTCTTTACAGTCGTGCTGTAGTCGTGGTGTGTGGGTTGTCCACAAATGTACCTGTTCATTGACTGTGTACTGCTTATTTTGAATGGAGGCGGGGCTGTCTTCTGTCTGTGTCTTACCTGTCTTGGGCGCGGGAGATGCGTCTGCTGCTTGGACCGTTTGAAGAAGACATGGCGTCGCGGCAACTCTAGTTTCCAGGACTTTGTTCAATCAACTATCATGCCAAGTAGTTTGTCCGAGTCCAAGGCTACGGTAGGGGGGGGTGTACTCATTTCATGCATAGCGGTACTCGTATTACCATAGACCTCGCATCCCTACAATGCCAGGACGGCGAAGTGCCGTGAAGTGTTCGGCGAGTCGCATGGAGGGTGAGCTGCACCCTGCTAAGAACCACTTGTAAGGCGGACTTCGGCCCTTTGTGTTTACTTTCTTGCATACGGACGACAGCTTCGAAATAGTTATTTGTTTTCTGGTGTGGCCACTTCCAAAGACAGCAATGGGGATACTATGTAACTGCCTCGTGGGTGCCTTATATACACACTACCTACTGTTGTACGTGATGTAATCCCTCTTGCGCAGTGGGGGGTCAGTTTTAGAGCCTGTTTTCTCAACGGCTCGCTGCGCCAACTAAACCATTTAGTTAGTTATTGAGCGAGGTACCGAGCTTTGGGCCTAAAATCTGTGATCTAAGGGGGTACCCCCCTGCCGTAGCCTCCGTCCCCCATAAAACTGGTTGCATTTCCAAAGGGCTATAGGGTGCATCCTCGCAATGATCGAAACTTCAGGTGAAGGTTATTTTGCGGAGTAGTTTTAGCTTGTATTGTTTGTTTGGCGAAGACAGGACGAGTGTGGGCCACAAGATTAGGTGGGTCGCTGACAAAATCCGGGTCATTATATATAATATGTATATCGGTGTCTTCAGAAACTCGTTGACAAAAAAATAGTTATAAAGGCAGTAATAAAGGCACGAGTTTTCCGCCTATGGCAATGCCCACCCGAGAAATTGTGCACAGCCCGAGAATAAAAGGCATCTACGTTATATTGTCAGAGGGCAAAAATAATAATAAAATGCATTCGGTTGACATATACCTGGTACATACCAGGTATATGATATACGAGGCGGCAGGATTACTCATCAGTAGGTGCCGTTAGCTAACTGACTTTAGTCGGCAAGTCGGCTGGCGAAACCAGCTGATGCCCAGCCCACTTGCCAATTATATCGGGCAAGAATCGAGCCAAATTAGCCCCCCAGCTGATGTGGCCCCGGCCCAAAGGATAAGGTCTGCATCCCGCGTTAAACAGCCTTCTTAGTAGTGTGGAACCCCAATAAGTCGGATAGTTGGCACCTCCAGGAAACGGCTAACTACTAGACCGACTAATAACTAGTTGATGTCTTATGTCGTACAGACTAATAGGGTGTAGCGTTTTTGACATTAGGGTGGAAATTCTTGGGTTTGCTCACATACGAAGGGAGCATGAGCCTGAGTCCTATATCTTTTAAACCTACTACTTTATTTTTGTAAAATGAAAGATAACCAATTAATATTCTAGGTAAACTGAAGACAGGAGCTAACTTGTGGTATCTTATTCTGGTCACTTTATCCCATAAAAAGACACTATTGAATAATTTTCGAAATTTCCAAGGTTCTCTAGGCTAGGACATGTACAGTTTCAAGACATTGCGGCTGACTCGCTTTGCTCATCTGGGGCGATAATGAGAGGCATGCACATCATGTTTATCGAATTCAAAATGTTTGCTCTTGGCAGGACGGATTTCTTGGGAGTTTACTTGCGTGCATAGTGGTTTATGCCTTGAAGAAATATCGCGCCTTCTTGAATATTCAAATCAAAAAGCAAAAGCACTTGTACGTTGGATTGGAAACCTTTGGGACGCGATAACAACGTTGACCGATATTTCCAAGGTTGTGTTCTGTAGCGTACTCACAAAACTATACCGGGGGTATTTACCCCGGGTATTACCCTACAAAGAACTTCTGTGAGTTCTGTAGCACTTTCATACCCGTACCCGGAACTTCTGTAAGTTCTGTATGACGTTCATACCCGTACCCGGAACTTCTGTGAGTTCTGTAAGCCCGTGGCACAATACCCTGGGTACGGGTACAGCATGTTTCATACCTGCCCGTAACTTCTGTGAACTCCGTACGACTGCCACAAACCCTGGAACTTCTGTGAGTTCTGTGACACTTCCATACCCGTACCCGGAACTTCTGTAAGTTCTGTAAG
>JBBMKB010086730.1:0-11751 GCA_037833945.1 Alaria marginata
GCAATGAGATAACGTTGGGGGGGGGGGGCGGGGGCGGGGGAAGAGAGATAAGTAGGGGGGAAACTTTCAAACTCCTAAACAGAGAAGGGGGAGGAGAAGGGGGGGGGAGAGAGAGAGAGAGAAGTAGGGCCAAAATTCAACTACTCCAGAAAAGAGAAAGAGAGAGATGAGAGGAGCTGCACAGCTCAATAGGACTGCGTCGTTCAAACGTGCGCCCCAGCTTTGCTCAGGATGAGATGAAACAACGGCTGACAGGCACCGGCGTAGGTGCTCATTTCCGTTCCCGTTTTTGTGCCCGCGGAGGTGGGTGTCTTAGGTGGGAGACGGCCGACCGCGGGGCATGGAAAATCGGCGGAAGGGTGCGGTGGTGTGACACCGACATTTCGGCTGTTTCCGAAGAAAAGCTTGGGTAGAAAATCAAAGGGCACGCCGGTCGTCAAGCATCTCCGGCCGAAGATAGCCGACGGCGCGCCACCACAGGCCGGCGATTGGAGAGAGTAGGCATCGTCTTTGCTGCGAGGTGCCCTAATGTATTCCTTCACTCTTGGGGCAACCGCTTGTTACCCGTAACTTTCACCCGAAAGGGGGCCGCTGTTTCTCCGGGAGTCCGTCGATTTCGCGCGACATGATGCGAAGACGCTATAGTCCGAGGAAAGAAACAGCACGCAAAACGCGAAGCGTCGATCGATACACGAAGTATTCTATAATGTGCACCACCGAAGACGCGGTCTTACCTCGCCCCTTCCCTGGCGTTCTTAAGCTTGCTGGCCTTGTCCAGAATGCGCAGCTTCCGCTCCTCGGCAGTTTCCGCGCTGTTCAGAATCTGCGCAAGACCCAGCGTTCACAGCGCGGCCGGCCGGAGAAAAGAGCAAGGCATTACGGGGGAAATCGCCAGCGCCGCCTACCGTTCCGCCAGAGACGAGAAGCTCAGAAGACGGAAAAGGGACCTCTACGTATAAACAAGGGGCGTTCCGTAATACAGGGGTGATACTTTCAGAAATTTCCGTTAAACGCGTCCGTCAACGTGACCGGCAGTACTCGTCGGAGTCTCATCATTACCCCGATCGCAAACTCTGCTATGTTGTCTTGAGCTCCCCTGGCCCCAGAGCTTGTACGAATCTCTCGGGGACGAAGAATCGGCACGGACACCGGCTGTGCTGGATGCCGAGCAGGAACCACGAGGAACACACACACACACACAGGTGGTCCCGTGCCTGTTTCCTACGACGTTACGCTATGTTAGCCTAACATATAAACTCAAACTCGCAGCAGCAGCAGTACCACCATGCAGCTCTCGAGATATGCACGTGACAATACCTCGTGCTCCCACTGCTCCATCTCTCGGTTATACAGGTCGGCCACGCGGTGCCGGCGCGCGAGCAGCTCCTCGGCGTCTGCCCCCTGCAAGTCCTTCAGCCGCTCCTTGCCTACTCGTGAAGCAATCGTTCCTGCCGTTTTGTTTTCCCAGTTGGCAAACGCGATCACCTGGATAAAACGAGGGGATCAACATTGGCACGGCGCAAAAAATGGTCAGACTAAAGTACATACCATAGAAGCAGACCCCCGAAGCAGCAGTTCAAATGCAGAGTGGCAGACTGGGCCGGTGGGAAGGAACCGAGCGCTCGAGAGAGACGAAAGAGGATAGCTCTACTAGAGGCAATGGAATAGAGGCAGGCTAGGCCTGTGAGATGGAACGAAGCGCTCCAGAGAGATTATCAAGGATCTCAAAAGCAGTCCCAAGTACCTGGTAGACCTGGTAGCACGAGGTATCAGCTGTGAGGTACCAGGTACCAGGTATACGAGTATGAGCACGACACAGCAGTCAGCGCAGCTTAGAAAGTACGGCCAAGGAAGAATCTAACATTGGGTATTTGATCGGCCTATAACGGTGGCGGTAGAGCCGATAGGGGGATACCGAGGACAATCCTTCCTACCATCACATGTGCACGCCATTGCACACCTTGTCCGTTGCTGCGATGCCCTGAACCGACTGCTCCCATCGTCTCTCATTCTCCCTCTTCTTTTCAAACCGACCCTGATGAGAGTTGTGCCTCGGCTTGAACTGCGAGTCTCCAAACATCGCAGACGCGACGCACGGCCGAAGCCTAAAGCAACCGTCGCAGGAAGATGCAGCGGATGCTACGAGGATGTCGTGTGCTGACCGCGTGCCCTGTCTACGGGGGTAACGATAGCTTGCGAACTGCTGTTGTAGTTGGGGAGAGAACAGGCAGGAGCATGGCGGCGTGACAGCCCGCCTTGCCGGCAGTTTCAAAAATCGGGAGGGTGTTCCGGTATCTTGGAAGGCATTTTGGAAAGGATATGCAGAGTTTCAAAAGTGCTGGATCCTGCTGGATCCTGCGATCCTGTGTACATCGTACGTGCTCCTGTGGAGACTCAACCGCTGCTACTGCTGCTGCTGCTGCTGCTGCTGCTGCTGCTGCTGCTGCTGCTGCTGCTGCTGCTGCTGCTGCTGCTGCTGCTGCTGGCAGCGTCGTCTTAGTCGAGCCACAGCGTGGATATCTGTTTGGCGGAAGGTACTAAAAATACGAGTAAACAAGTCTGAAAATATGCGCAAAGCCAGTCCACATCAACTCGATGAGGTCGCGGCCTTGACTCCTCACACCGTTGATGGTCCGCTGCGGGCGCTTTGATCTTTGATGGCCAAGCACGTATACCGGTTTGTGTATACGTGTTACATTAAGACACTGCGGTGTTGGTGGTTGGCGGGGTTCGATTATTCTGCGAAGCAAGTTGAACGATGCAGCTTTGTTTATTGAAACAAAACATCAGACCTACAGTAGGGCGCGTGATGTCAGCTTTGATGGTGACCGTACATTGCATAGGTTAATCGGTTAGTACCGTGCGCGCCACGCGTCATACACGGCGGGGTCGGCCAGGTTCGATTCTTCCGCGAAGAAAAATGAGCGATGATGCAGATCAGACGTGTGTATCGAAAGACAACATCATCAGACCTCGACGTGTGGTGTCAGCTGCATATCATATAGAGAGCTTTCTATTTTCGACAACAACGCTCGCAAGCAAACACCTAGACTATGCCAATACGACGAACTTCGTATCATAGAATGATTAAGAAAAAGGTATAACATCAGCCGTCGACGTAGTCAACTAACTGAGGGTTTATTTCCGGATCGCCCGCAACAAAAACGTCATCTTGTTCTATGTTGGTTTGCTTGCCGGTTATTCCCCCGTCGGCCGCACTTAGCCGCACGACACTACACTACGCTGTACAACAAGACGAGCGACAATCAAACTGGACATATGCTTTCGAGCACTGAGCAAATGCATTTACAAAGTTCCAGTCAAACTGCAGGTACAAAATACGGCACACATACCGCACATGCATACAGCTGCATAGTGCCGCCTCCATAACAGTCTATGAAGCGACTGCCTCCATCAATATGACCTGGTTCCCCAGCTTCAATACGCCATTTTTTTACGAACGTGCAACCTACTCTTACGCGATCCGCACTAAGTTTCGATGCCTGGTGGGCTTCCAACTGCTTCGTGGTGCCCCTGAATTCTGAGCATTGTAAGAGCAATCGTCACGCATGGTCCGGTGACGCGAATTGGCGACCCTTCGTGCAAATGTATTAAGATGTCCAAGCTTTGAAGAACACAGCTATGCACCGTTATAGATATGTTTTGCGTGGGGTCATCACGTCTTGTCTTCAAAAATACTACCACATGCAGGCACCAAATGTCTTCCTGTACCGTAACTCTGCAGTAACATGGCGGTGTGCACTGTTCAAAACATAAGAATGTAGTCACGTCGGCGGGAAACCGTTTAGACGCATCGAATCGTCACATCCGCTTATTATCTCAATTTCCAAACACGTAAAAACCCGTGTCGAGGCCATTCGGCAGCGGCACCACCAATTTACAGATTGACGCTGCTGGGCGTCTTATAAGAGGCGTGAATCAGCCATTTCACTCCCCGCCAGGTTCCAACAGAATGTCCAACGCCTGGCCAGAAGGCCCGTAGCCCCGCTGGCCAATAGCAAAAACAAGTGACTCGGTCCCAAACAGAGCGCACAATATCCGGCCCAGTGCTCTTGTGCCCTAACCATTTCTCGCAACCGAACAACGAAAAACAATACGCTAAAAACCTTCATCACAACACAGAAGCAGTATGTAAAAAAGAACGAGGGCAAGTCCTCGTTGGCTATTTCTTGCTGCCTCCTCCGAAACCGCCAAAGCCCATCATCGCCGCCATTTCGGGGTCCTCGAAATCCCTCTCCTCGTCCTCATCTTGCTGCTTCTTCTTCGCCTGCCGTTTGGCGTCCTTCTTCTGGCGCTTTCGTCGTGCTTCGTTGTCCTTTTCAATGCGGGGGGGGGGCGACCGGCGCAGACAAATTTATGAGCGAAGAATGTGGCCGGGGGGAGGAGTGAATATTACGATTCAAAGCACGTGCGTGTTCCTACGGAAAAAAATCTTCGAAAAAGTACACGCCGAAAGTGGCCACGGGTACAAAAAACGCACCAGGCTTGCGTTCGCTGCCCAGACTCTAGAGGATGCACTACGTTCCACCGATGATGCCCGCCAAGCTACCGGTTATAGTAGCTTCATCGCTATTTTCCGAGTCTCTAGAATATGCAGCAAATTCGTCATCTGAACCAGTACAAAACCCCATGGGAACGAAATCGGCCGTTGGCTTTCTCTCGCGGGGAGATACATCCCTCCGGCGGGTTTCGACCGCACGGCGGCGGTAACGGTGTGACGTGTTTGCGGCAGCGCGGGCCGCTTGCTCACCTCTGACTCCCGCACCCTCGAGTCAAACTCGTCTTCCGCGGACGGCTTGTTCAACGCACCAGAAATTCGATCCTCTTCCAGCTGCTTGTGCATCTTCAGCCGGTCCTTCACCTGCAATCGCGGGAAAACACCACCGCGCGTATTGTACGTACAGCAGTGTCAATAATTCCATGGCCACGAGAAAGGAGGCAGGGGTCAACGGATGTCACGCGCTACACCGAGTAGGTTGGCTTGGGTGGGTTCGGGTTTGGCTCATGGCCTTTCGTACCACAAAAAAATCTCCGAGCAGTGACGCTTAATCTTCGACAAATACTCAATATAGGTAGGTATCGCTGTGTAGGCCCGCGAAAGAGTTTGGGGTGCATATATAATACCAGTACAGTGTATAATATCATATGCACACCACCATCCGGAACAAATCGTGCCTCTTCTAGAAAAAACACACACAAAGCAAGAGTTTCAGGTCTTGCGTCTTCCTTCTCCACCTCGCCCGCGAACAAGCTCGCTGCTCACTACGAGTATTCGCCCGCTGCTGCTGCGGCGGCGGCGGCGGCGGCGGCGGCCCCTGCTGTGCTGGTATTTAAAACACTACGATATAAGGGGTACGCACCTGCGACACCGTAGATCTCTCGACGCGCATGCTGTAGCCCAGCTCTTTCTGGTGCTTCTTTCCGTTGATGTGGTCCAGATAGTTGATGCTGTCCTTGAGCCCGCACTTGCACGTCTCGCAGTACCAACCCCCCTGCTGCGAGGGTGTGGACGCCGCCGTCACAACCTGCGTCTTGCCAAGCTTTGACGAGAGGTCCACCTTCCTCTCTCGGGTCTGGTCGGGCGGGACGCAGGGAAGGAAGGGTTGAGGAGGGGGGAAAGCAAGGGGAAATAAGGGGGTTGGGTCGAGCACTATGAATAATGGTTGGCCGATCTCTCGTGTAGCGTGGTCATTTTCGGTGAAGGCGGACGAGGGTGCTGACCTCGGGGAAGTGCCACGCTATCCAAAAATGTCAGAATACAAAGAAAAAGCGTCGTATGCCTCGTATCCAGAAGGTGCGACTATTATACGTACATGAGGGAGGTGTCGAGTTGTTTGATTCGATTCAGGAGTCGTGTGCAGCGTTGTGCTGTATATATAAACGCACTGCAATACCCACAGGTAGGTATGGTCAGGATCGTGTCCGTGACAGTGTTCAGTGCCTCGTACGATATTAAATGAATACCACCCCGTTCGTATGATTATGAAAAAGGTATAACACCAGCCGTCGACGTGTAGTCAACTGGGGGGTTATTTTCGGATCGCCCATATAACACCCAAGACAACGCGCGCCTATCATAGCACGAATTTCCAAGCCGGATTCCTCACCATCGGAACGACCTCGACGAGATCTTTCCAAAGCCACCATTGTCGTTGTGTGTGCCCCGCTTCGGAGCAGCTCGGCAGGGGAACTGTTTACAGGGGGTGTGATGCCTTGCGTGTTACACGTTACGGGAAATTATCACCAGTTAGCAGGTACGTTATTTACTCTTCATATACCCTGGTACTCGTTAAGTGCCAGGTATCATAGCATAAACCAGGTACGAGGAGGGCATTTTTCCTGCGTTTTTCGAAAAATGCAAACGACATCAGATCTGTCGATGTACAGCGAGAGTACGACGATTGTACGCTGGATGCTGGAGCAGAACGCGCTATACGACCACGAGTGAGTATGATTCGTATCACATTTGTTGTGCAGCTTCTTATTATGCCCATACTACTGCACTGCTGTAGAATGGTACAAGGTGCCCTTCGGTATACCTAGCATATCGTATCCTGTACGATGCTCGTCTCGACAGCAGAGAGCTGAACGTGCACTACGATCGTTACTCAGCAGGAAAAGTCACCTTCAAGTAAGCGCGGGCAGATCCCGCTGGTCCGGCCGCCCCTGCGGCCGCTGGCTGAAATTCCTCCTTGTTGCTTCTCCTCGACGGGGCATCCTCTTTCTCCTGGTAGTCGTCACCTTTCGCCAGCCTTTCCTTCGCCTTCGCCTCGTAGTAATCACGGTCCCATGTCCTCCTAGATTCCACGTTCTGCACTTGCTTATAGCCAAGGTCTTTAGACATCGTGGACCAGCTTCGTGGGCAGCAGCTCGGAGTAGTTGAGGTGGTTTGTATCTCTCACTTCTCACTCTCTCTCTAGAGGGGCCGCCGTTGTTGCTCGAATTCACCCGCAACGCGCCACGCTGCACTCTGACAACTGCTCTGCCTCAACACCTCAGAGAGGAAGAGCTGCCTGGGCCGTCTTTCTTGTTGTTTCTTTGCTTTGCCTCGCTTCTCGCTGCTGCTCCCCTGTCCCTTTTCCTTGCCCCTTGCCCACCTGCTTGTTGTGGGCTTGTGGTTCTGTAAAGAATTTCGTGGGCGTTTTTTTCCGGGGGACAATTAAGCTTCCAAGTGCCGGCTAGGTCCGCGATTCTGCCAGCGTGCCAATCAAGGGGTACTCGCCACTGAGCAGGGCAAAAGGGCCTGTCGTAGCTCAGTTAGGGTTGGGTGATCGACCCGGAGAGCGTACAGGTGGTGGTGGGGCGGAGGAATAGCTGGAAGCAAGTCTTTTTTTGTTTGCCAACGCACACGACGATGGAAGACCCAGCCGCCCAACAGCGAGCCCTGGCCGAGGCAAACAAGCGGGTGATGCAAGAAGCCTTTCTCATGAAAAGGGCCACGGTGAGACTCCAACGAAGTCGATAGAAGCATCTGCTCGAGATAGGGAAGGGCACGACACGGATAGCCTCGTAGTGCTCTTGCTCCGTTGGCAACCTCCGGCCGCTTGTTCAGAGCAACATATATTTTTCGTAGTACTCCGTCAGTGCTGCGCCCGAGCGGTGGCACCATATTTTTTGCGCGTGCGGACTCGATTCGCGGAGAAATTGTGTTGGGCGTGACAAGCGTCTATAGCAGGCACGCCTGGGAAACATCTGCTGTGCGTGCCTCCAAGCTTTTCGCCAAGCCCTGCACTTGGCGTGTTGGTTTAGTCTGTGCTGTGTTTGGGCATGCATGCCCTTGGCCCCCCCGGGGATGCCATAAGCAGCAGCAGCAGGCAGACAAAATTAGCATGGCTTGCGTCGCACGACATGCTTTTTTTGTACCTAAAGGAAACGCACGATCGATTATCTCGAGTCAATGCATAGTGCGATCGCGAGGCCTCAACCGTGCCCGATAGGACTGTCCGCGCCCACGCTGTCCGCGCTCGCGCTACCGAAAGCGGCGGCTTCTGTGTTGTGTATTGGCTGCCAGTAGTGTAGGTACTTTTTAGGTGCTTCAGGCCGAATCCGAAAACGCATACCTCTGGTACCCTGGTATGATACCTGGTATCATACCTCAGATGCGGCGGGAATACTGGTAAAGGGTCGTACGTCGTGGACCGTGGGGGCACGTGGGCACGTCTGGTGTGACCACACGGTACTTGCTGCAGTAGTTGTCTCTCTATAGCGCCGGTATGTGCCAGCCGTAAGGGGTGCAAGAGGGCAGTCGTTTGTGGCCTCGTATGGCACTTGATGTTGACAAACGATGTCTTTGTATCATATGTACTTGATGTATATATGATACTGGTACCTCGAGACTCGTGGGATTTTCCACTTTCCGTCAAGGGCACACTCACTCAGTGCTCGGTAGCAGTTTTATTCCACGCGAGTCGCGGCAGCAGCAGTAGAGTCGCTCGTATGAGTATTATTAGCACGTGATGATAGTAGGTACCAGGTACCTGGTAGGCATGCAGTGTAGGCCCTCCAAGCATGCCGGTATTTGGAGGGTGCCTCACGCTCTTATTTGTTGCTCAAAGGCCGGGTCTCTTCGGTTGGTTTCTTATCCACCGCAGGTGTTGAAACGTACTGGTATGTTTCTTGGTTTATTATGGATGGCGTACACGTAACGGATGCCCCCTCTCTCCCCTTGCGTTGTGCTCGCAGCCAAACACGAACCATCTAACATCCCATATATACCAGGTATATCGGTACACAAGCAGTACTCCACACAAGAAAAGTAGTAAGAAGTGGCCAATCCAAATCCAGACATGTGTGCGAAAATTACGTCTTTCTTATCGCAACTCGGCCTGTACGTTGCCCTTTCTTTTACCTGGTATGTTCTTTCTTACCCGGGTCGCCCAAACGATCTTTCTTTCGTAGGGGTAATTTATGTACGTCGTTCCAAAAGCGAGCCTTATGTTCTTCGTTCAAAAAGCGAGCCTTAAGTTCTTATTATTTTCGAGGTACCTAGTACCTGGTATAGACTAGGGTATTTGTTGCCTGGTGTTTCTTGTTCTTGCGCCTGTGCTATTAATGCAATGCACCAGGTAAGTCGTACGGTCAAGGTTGTGCTACGGGTGTTGCTACCTAAGAACAGGCAGCGTCCTGCATCTGGTTGCGAAAGCTGACGGGGTCCTTCAGCGAGACAAGGATTGCACGCTTTCGCAAAACCACCACGATTTCGACACAAAACCGCTTGTGCCAGTGTAGCATATCGTGTTTTCTGTCTACATGTACGATACAAGCACAGGCGCGTTCGCATTCACGGTACAGTATTACTAGTACCTGGTGCATGTCTTTGTGTGCCGTTTGCCCTACGCTACCATGCCTCCCCATCAACTGCAGGTGTTGTGTATACTCTAGTCTATGGGAAGGCGGCGTAGAGTAAAGGGTATGTTAAGGCATGTACTTGCTTTATGGTGGACGTGAACCCGTCTGTGCTTGTTATATACCTGGTACGAGTGTAGACTGAAAATCGACATGTGCTGATAAAATAGCGTCGGTGTCGAAGTCGTGGTGGTTTTGCGAAAGGGTGCGATCGTTTTCTTGCTGACCGACCCCGTCAGCTTTTTCACAATCAGATCCACGACTCTGCCTGATAACGGTAATAGGTAGCAAGGGTAGGCTATGTATCTCTGCGCCAGGTACTCTGTATGCCCAATACTCTATACTCGTGCTGGTAGCGGTTACCTTACGCAGCTATTAATAAACTACGAGTATACCTTATAGCTATACCCGTATCTAGTGCTGAGTATGGCCTTCTGTGACATGAACTACGTACGGTAGGGGGGGTACTCCCTTTTTTTCTGCCAGGTGTATTATGGGTCACCAGCGGGAATGCCCCTGTATCTTACCATGGTACTCAACACCGCGAGAGTAAACACAACCCATGGCGGTGCATATCGCGAACCAGACAAACGCAAAAGCTTGCAACTTGCAAATAACTTGGGGAGACACTCGCGTGAGAGGCCCTGAGCCGCTCAAATATTAGCCCCGAAAGTGATACCCCTACCGTAGCCTGAACGAAACTTGACGGATGTGACATGGAGAAGTTTTGGTACATACAGATGGCAGCGAGAAAACGATCGCTATCCTAGGAGATCGATGGTGGCCACAGACGGCCAAACAGGAAGGAGGTAAGATACGCTAACAGTTTTTGTAATGTAATATATGGAAGAAACGTGCTGAGTGTCCAAGTGTTGGGGGTGTCTCTATTAGGAGTAGGAACGGTGCTCCGTCTCGAATGGGATGCGTGGTCAGTGGTCACACGACTAAGGCAAGCAACAAAGGAGTATGCCCCCCTCCCGCCCGCCACACCAGAAAATAAATACATTCATTCGAAGCTGTCATCCAGATGCCAGAAAGTACGTACAAGATGCGGAAGTCCGCCTTACGACGGGTTCTTAGTAGGATGCAGCTCACCCTTCATGCGACTCGCCGAACACCTCACGGCGCTTCGCGCTTGGTGCACGCGATGTCTACCTGGTCGGTGAAAACCCGACGTGCTCCGTCCGAGCAATGTAGGGATGCGAGGGTCTATGGCCTTGTGACTACGGCTATGCAAGAAATGAGTACACCCCCCCCTCCCCCCATAGCCTTTGTCCTGTGTACGCTGTCTTGACGTCGGCTATTCAGTTAATTCGAATCCAGGGGTAGTCTATAGTCTCACCTTTCCGCCCGCCCCGTTTGGACTCGTCTTTTTCTCTCTCTGCGTGTGGTGGCTTGGCGCTGTTGTGGTATGCGCCACCAGGATGCGAGCGATACGAAGAATGCCTTCACTCACGCCGGCAACATGCTCAAGGAGCTCAAGACCACACAGCTGTCCCCCCGGAACTACTACGAGCTCTACATGAAGGTAGGGTAGCCCATAAAACGCGTGTGAGTCTCCCCGCCTGAGAGTGTCGGGGTTGGGCGTGTGGGTGCTCTAAGCTCCGCGCACGGCATAGCAGTAGTAGGCGGTTCTTGCAGTGTAGTGGTAGACCGTGCCTACAGCAGTTGTACACGGTGCCTACAGCAATAGTAGATGGTGCTTGCAGTGACTGTAAGCTGTGCTTACAGCAGTAGTAAACGGGACCTAAATCAGTAATGAACGGTGGCTTGGGCAGTAGTAGACTTCTCCTGGAGCAGAAGTACATGTCGCCTACAGCAGTAGTTAACCGTGCCTACAGCGTGACGGTGCTGGTACCTACAGCAGTACTAAACGATGCCTACAACAGCAAGTGCTCTTGGAGTACTTCGACATTACCGCTGAAATTATTTTGTGTGTTGATGAAGAGGGAGCAAGTGTAGCTCCCTCTGAAGGCTTCATAGAGGCGTGGTCGAGTGAGGGTATTGCGCCGGGACAGCGTTTTCGCGTGGAGCAGTTCTAGTGTAGTGGTGCGTTTTTCGGGTGGAGCAGCGAGCGGTGCGTTTTTGTTTTGTTTTGCTGCTCTAAGGCCTCGAGGGGACGTTGAGGCAGATGGCGGCCGTTACTTTTCGTTATTGCGGGCGGTGGCGGTTTTCGTTTGTCCCTTGATGTCGATTGCATGATGGTGTGTTCCGTGTTGCCTGTGAACGTGCATAAACTCAACTTTGATGTACGATCCCCGACGCACCTGTTCGATGTCAGTGGTAACCGTGCCGTCGTATGTTTTTGGGAAAACATGTTTTTGCTACTGGTGTCATGATCTCGTGATCGCAGGCAGACCCTTGACCCCCCCCCCCCATCCTGCC
>JBBMKB010086741.1:0-11751 GCA_037833945.1 Alaria marginata
CTTTGGTGCTTACTCACGTGAGTTCGAGCTTCTCGTCTCCGTTCGCTACAAGAAAAGTTGCTTTTTGTGGATATTTTGATGCTCGCGGTATGGGTCTCATTTTCCGTACTGCAAAGAGAGGCGCAACAACACAGGGAGGACGGTACCATGAGTATACGAGTATTCCCCCGACTGAACGACGACCCCATTATTGCTGATATTTACGGTTCACCCATTCCAAACAACCAAACGTGAGTATAGCGCTCGGAATGTAGTTTGGCATGCGTGCGAGGGGTTATTCTACGTGGGACCCTTTTGGAATGTCAAGGAACCATTTCGGCCTGAATTATTGTCTCGTTTACGACGCGCCGTCACTACGTACACACATCATGGAGACGAGTGACACCCGACACAGATAAATATGCTTGATGTACCCCCCTTTCGGAAAAAGCTACCAACTTAGGGTGACTCGAAGGTCCCACCTTAGACGTTTTCGCTCCCGCGTACGTGTTTTTGAGTTTTTTTCGACATATTGCTGGTATCGATGCTGTGAGCCCGCGGATACAATATGTTAATTTCATCGATCTTTCATCGTTTGTAACTTGCTTTCGAATTATGTTATTAATTATTTTCACCCTCCACTCGAAGAAGGGGGGGGGGGGGTCAAAGGAAACCCCGGAGCTCACCTTCACACAGCACCGTTCATTCATCCGTACCCACAAAAGTCAACTACCACTCCACGCCGCGGAACTCCGTATTCACCGGCCTCCCGGTAGTTATTCCCACTTGCCATACTCAATGGGTAAGTCGCGACAATGGCTCAATTACTACAGCAAGTTACAGTAGTATATAAATTTCGCCATCGACGTAAATTTCTCCATCCAATGGATGTACTATGACCCTACTAAAACGTTTTAGACTGTGCCCGTTCGAGCCGTCGTTACCCTTTTGTTCGAACTCTACACACGACCCCTTGTGCACCACTTGGCCTCTGGACATCCTCATCTTAACTTGTAACAAACCCCCGCAACCACTCGTGCACATCAAGCACGGGTTGACCTGTCTCGTCCTTTTGCACAGTCAACGACGCCACGTCTGCTGCTATTGCAGCACCCGTGGCAGGTCCTTGCACAGCAAATTACTTCCCGTCAACTGCACCCGAATCATGCAAAGTTACAAGTTGCTGATCTTATTATCTTACCCCTTCACTGACTCCCTCAAAAGCACGGGCGGGTGGGTGGGAAAAGGAACACCTGAATATCTCCCCGCACTGTTGACTTGGCGGCTTTGATCCCATTGCTCGACGCCTGCTTGTCTGCCCAGCTCACGACAACGGTATGGTATTCGTTCCGGTGCTGCTGATACGACTGCTGTTATCACACGTAATATCTCTGCATTCAGTAGTACAAACGTATCTAAGCCCACTTCATGAACTACAGCAGTTATAATAGACCAATTCTTAGGTACGTACAAAACACACATTCTCCCGCTTCGCTATGCTCCCCATGATAATGTTTCGCTTTGTACTTTGCTTTCGAATTGTGTCAATTAACATTTTGCACCCCCCGCTCTAAGAAGGGTGGGGGGTCACAGGAAACCCCGGGGCTTTCCTTCATACAGCCCCGTTCATACATCCGTACACACACACAAGTCAATTATCAATCCACCCGGCGGAACTCCGTATTTGCCGGTCTACAACATCCTATGGTCGGTGACTTGGTGTTGGTATGTATATGCTCTTCTTTGTTTTCTCTCTCCCCCTCCCGTTCTCTCTACGTCTCACTCACCAACGCGCTCCCTCTCGGGTGTTTATGGGCTACATTTCGCCCCACACAGTTCCTTGCCCGGGCTGCTTCTTGCTGCCCTCACCTTCATCTACCATCGCTCTGGACACCCACTGAGCGTTGCTTCCGTGACTACGGACATATCCCTTACACGCTCCCGATGCCCACCTGCCCTCACGCTTCAATACCTCAGGAGTCGCGCCCCCCGCCGACGGGTGCATGGCACCCCCAATCCTGAGGGAGTGCAACTCGTATTATCTCGAATGCACTCTCACCACTGACACCACCTGCCGCAGCGCCTTCACTGCTTGCGCCTGAGTCCACATAGACCACGTGCTGTTACCACAACCAAACGCCACTAGCGCGGCCGACGGAAGAAGAAAAACGTTAAACGGCAACGACTCGATAAATAAATCAAGGGCACCTCCTCTCGCGCCTACGGGTCGTGGCGGACCTTCCCTCGCTCGAGTTAGTATCGCGCTCTTGCGCAACTGGTCACCTTTGGGCCCTCGAACAAGTACTTTAACTCGGCCTGCCGTCAACCATCGCCCCCTTTCCAACTGTTTTTCTCCTAAAACAAATACGACATCGGCACGTCTCAAACAGTAGACTTCACGCGCCCGCGTTCACGTCTCGGCAAACGTTTCTACCGTTCGCGCAAGGAACAAAATACGCTCCCAATGCGAGCCGCAGTACTCGCCCTCCGTCCTCCCGCGTCTGTGTCATGTGTTCGCCCCCGAGCAGCATGGACCACGACACCGGGCTTCTCACTCTCGACTGTGAACCCTGCGACCGCGTGGGACCGCGTGGAACCTTTGAGAGCGTTGCCAAGCAAAGGGTGTGTGCCATCGAACTCAAATCCCCGTGATGATCGGTGAAATAAATGTATAGCTGACAAATGGCTCTCCACGGTTTGGGCTTGTAGCTTCTTAGTTGTCATGGCTCAGGCCGCGTACTCTAAAACGGGGTAACACATTCGCCCACGGGCTTTCACATAAGTTCAAAAACACTGGTTCACCTGCCACATTTAGACAAATTCCTACCTACGAACCGAAATACCCTTGGCAAGCTCGCTCAGTCGAGGGCGCAACAGCGTTTGGGACGAATTCGAGGTCAGCGCGGAAGTACAAAGGTTTTTGTTATTTTTCCCCAACTCCCGAGCCTGCCACGGGATATGAGCGCGCGCCCGAACGAGGTTAGCATGGATCGTGGACTTGTCCCATCTAGACATTCCATCTGCGATATCATTCAACACTCCGGGGACATGCAAAGCGTCCAAATTCCATCTACTTGGCATTTCAAGTACTCCCAGAAAACGCGTCAACGCCCCGGACCGGGGCTCTTTGCCTCCCCAGCAACGTCACACCTAATCCACTGTTGCCTCGTTATCTCCCCGCAATAACACACAATCTTCCGCCGGTGTAGGGAGATCTTCACACAGCACGACCGACACCCAAACGGAAATAACAATACCCAACAACTCCAAAACGTTAATAGATATATCATCAACACCTATCACATCCCGACTCGAGCTGCACGATCGCGCAAGTTCGTCTTCCGTAAGTTTCTACCTCTAGTACACGCCCGTTTCCAAGCAATAACCCTCGATACCACGCTTGGATTCGTCTGTGAAAATCGAACGTCTCGCGGGCCGAGACACTAAATTATACACAGGCGCCGACAAGCATCCCTCGATGGCTTCGAACCCCTCGCTCGCAAACCATCTCCAAAATCCAAGGTCCCCTTAGAATTTCAGCCCCAAAGCCACCCGCCGCCCTCGTCCTATTGGCAACGCCCCTGACTCCGCGGCCGACTGCGGCATCCTAACGTCCGCAAGCAACCGATTAACAAATAATTTGCCCGGCCGTATCGCAAACGCAACGTGCGACATAATACCTCTCGACTCGGAGATTGTTTTGTCCACGCTCAAGTCCACGACAGCAGCCATTTTGCCCTCAACAGACGCAGTTTCTGCAATTTTCGGGTTGGCATCGTCACCGACAGTTCATCTGTGTCCATGATCCACCCTAACACTTCCAATCGCGAGTCCTAACTAGTACTCTTTCGCGCGGATAACAATGGCGGATCAACGGGGCTGCGTCCTGCCAAAAAGCGAAAATGGTCGGATGAGAGAAACTGTAGCGCGCGTATACATCGCGGACCATCTTGAAACCATTGGACCTTCACTAGTATGCCGTCATCTACATAGTACCGCACGAAAAATGCACTGCCAGCTTCACTACCCACACCCTGAATACGAGCACAATCACGAGGCACGGCAGCAGCCCTGCCCCCCCCTCCCCGCCCCCCGGCGGTGGCGCGACTGTAACGTAGTCTACCGCGGAGTCTCCCTGGGGCGACACCACAGGGTGTTGGCATGTTGTTTGGTTGTGAGCGTGTTCCTAGGCTGCCGAAAATAAACCCCCAAAACCAGGGCTATTTCTCCATCCAAACTCTAGACGCAAGTCTACGAACACACGGTCCCAAATTTTGTACCCAAAAGCGGGCGCACGTTCTGGATCCACGGGAATCTGTCGATACGTTTATTTTACACCAATACGAGACAACACGACGCGGGCGCCTGGCCCATGCGTCCGCCGGAGATACAACACTCGTGACAGAACGTCGTGACATGAACGCAGTGTAGAAGTCGCACTCTCTCAAATAAGAAACACAGCCTACGTCAGCATTTATTTGTGTGTGTTATTATTGATAGGTGTCCTGCACGTTCGAACCATACTGCCATAGACTTTTGATCGTATAAATAGTGTTTTAGAGGCTCCACGTCGCCACCACTTGCGAACACGGGGCATTTCCGAGATGCTCTCAGTTTGTGACGACTTGTATCTCGAGCATTCTGATATGGCTGGGAGTATATTGCCAGTACCCCACAGCACAACCCCCAAAAAATCAATACTGCCTCGTACTGTAGTACTGGGAGAGCGGTATGCACCTCAACTACTGCGAATACTACAGCAATTACCCGCAGTATCGAACCCCAAACAAGACCAAGTACAAAATTACTGCTCTCCGCCCAATTACAAAACAAAACATGTCCGGAGTGGCCTTGTAGGTATGATAAATTAAATCAAGTACGGATAGATATGTTGGCGTTGTGCCCTGAGAGCTCCTCAGCGTTCGTTAGATGCTGTTTTAACGTTTTTGACGAACTAACTCGCAGTGAGGACCAGACCGGTCGGTCCGAAACTTCGTCATAATGCTCCCCAGCCCCTACTGCGCCGGTGGCACCTCGACGGCGCTCGCGCGATACCTTGAGGAGTCAAACGTGCTTGTCGTTCAAAATTGGGCCAAAATCAACGTTTGAACCCTGGAAAACCCCAAAGTCTTCGGTACGATCCTGACCGTGGCCATTTTTGTTTTTCTCCGTAAGTTATCTGTTACTTGAACAATGTATACTGTACCTTGGGTACATGTTTTATCTTAGGCCAAAAAAGCAAAGTCATGTTGGCATTTTCGCGAGACTATGACACGATCTGCTGTTTCCTCAGTGGTGTATCTAGTAATTTTATATAGCTAGCCTTGATTCCCATTTTTAACTCGAAAATAGAGTTGAATTGTGAGGCCCATATTCTTCGACGTTAGTATTTTTATTTTTTGTTCCAGTTTTGTTTACAACAAAATATGTACCCACGGCTACATGCGCCACACAATCTTTTAGACAGCATGGTCAAAGAGTACAACGCTCAGGTCTGCTCTCATTTGCCACCTTTGCCACGAACTCTAGGACGACGGCACAACAGTAGTATACATCGATGCCGACACATGAGGACATATACTGTCTTTGTCGACAGTACGACGGCAAGGACAACAGCATCAATGTTCAGACTGACGGTAGGCAATGCCTTCCTGCATGGCTACACCGATTGCATGTTCAATTTAGTACAACAACTTCTGTAGAACGTCCCTGTTTAATCTGCTGCTTTCCTCAGCTCGGCACAACAGCGTACTTCCTCCTTCTAGAGTTAGGCGACTGTCGTCGATTGATTCCCCGAACAAGAAGCAGCCGACGGGATACAAATATGCCAGGTTTGATTTCCGAAAAAAAGGAATATAATGCACTACTGGTACACCGAACTATGCCAGGGCGGGCCCGGTATAGCGGACAAAAACAAACACCGAAAAGTAACCGGGCCACTATCCACACACTCTAACGCGATCCACTGATATCAGATCAGGTAAATTGACACTCTTTATGCTGGCGTCCACGCAGAGCCCTTGTAGAAGACAAAATAAACACCTGGTGCAAAACAAAAAACAGAAAAAATACCTCGTACCCCGAAAAATGCAAGGGCTGGGCTTGTATAGCGGACAAAAATAAATACCGAGAAGTAACTGGGCCACGATCCATATCCTATAACGCGATCCACTGATCAAGTAAATTAATACACTATGTGCCGGCATCCACGCGGAACCCTTGGAGCAGACAAAAAAACAAAATCAGGGCCGGCCACCACACATACGTACGAACGCAGTCATCCACATACCGCCCCACCCACCCACACGCACCCACCAACCCACACCCACCGACCCACCCACCCATCCATCCACCCACGCACCAACTCATCGACACACGCACCAGCAGTATACAGCAGCACAGCAGTTCACACCATCATCACTACCGAGCAGGCTATATGCCGGGGGTCAAGCACGGTTTCCGTTGTGCGGAGATTGTGTCTTCAATTTGGTGTTAAAACGGCTCTCTCGCCCAGTGTTAGATCGATTTCGATTCTCACTGAAGTTCTGGAGATCAACTTTTCACTTTTTTTGGACTCTTTGGAAAAATATATTTTGATTTTAGTGTGGAAAATAAATATGTTCAAATTAGTATGAGAAATTTATTATCTTGAATTTAGCGTTGGAAAAAATGATCTTGAATTTAGTGCGGATCTTAACCCCGGGCGAGAAAGGCCCACGAAGACGCCGTGAACCCCTCCCTTCCCGCTGATCTGCCCCGTTCAAGGGGACGGAGCGAGGCGTCCCCGGGAGCACTCCTTCCCCCGCCCCCCGCTCGCCGAGATCGTTGCCGGCGGGAAAAAAAAACACCGGGGTCACCGAGGGCTGCCACGCGGGCGGGGCGTGGCACCACCCTGAGGCCGCGGGCGGCCCGGTGGCGTACGGTAGAGCCGGCGCCCAACGGGGCATACAGAAACCGGTAAAGCGTGGGAAGAGTCAATCGGACGTCACCACCACCACCATCACCATCACCACCACATTGCAGTATTAATTGATATGGATTGTGGAGCCGTCATTAACTCAGTGTAGAGCGCACTCTTTCTTTAAACAAATCCGGCCTTAGGCAGCATTGCTGTTTCTCATTAATTACGGTGTAGGTGTCCTGTACTACTGTAAATAAGTACGAGGAGGTACGAGGACCGTAACAATGGGAGTGTTAAGGAATGGGCAACAGGCAACAACAGCAGCTTATTCTCGTAATCAACGTTCAGTGGCGACTGCACACACGTACTAGGTAGCCCGTAGCCTGTTGAGTACTCCACCAGTATGGCACAGCCGTCTTATAGGGGAAAGGCGCACTACGCGTTTTGCGTGGTCACGGCAAGTGCCACTGCCACGGCGATCCCCTCTTCCACCGTTGATGCCTCCACGACCGCCGTTCTTCTTCTACTGCGGTTTCCCTCCGTTGTGCCCGTGCTTCTTCTTCTCGCTATTCTTGTCGCTGCTCTGCGGGCATTCGGTCCTGTAGTGACCGTACTCGTCGCGGTCGAAGCACTGTACCCCGCTGTAGTCACCTTGCGCATGCATAGCAACCCCGCGGCCTACAAGTGATATCCCGCGCGAGGACGAGCGCGCCAAGTTGTCTGCGTACGTAGATGTTCCGCAGTGTCCGCTTTAGGTCCTCCAGCTCGAAGTCGCGCTGGTTGTAGCTGCAGTTGCGCACGTGATCGTACTCATCCGGGAGGCCCTTGAGGAGTCGCGCCGGGTATTATTTGGTGTGTTTTTGTTGATTGCTCGATTAAAGATAGCTGTAGAATTTGTTTTTCCGCAGAAGCCATACTATTTCTAGCATATATATATTCTCGAGTTAGGAATAACGCCTTACGGAAAACGTGATACCTCCTCAACTACAACTTCGTTTTTGGCGATCTTCATGTGTGAAGAAGGCTTATGTCCACGGCAATCTGTTTTGGACAGGTGCCAGATCACTCGGACGAAGGGTTCTACCCGAAAAACGCCTAAGAGACTATCGCTGTAAGTAGCACCCTGCCATATGCTGGCCACCCTGAAAAGCGCATGAATTCTCGGGTCACCGTTGTTGTTTAACATTGAACCTCGGCGACAATGGCGACCACTGGCGTACCGACCGGTGCCAGCCCCTAACGGAGCTTGGCCTTCGTTACAGCACGAGCGCAGCAGTGTAGTGGAGCTGTAGAATACCAAAAATCAGGAATATCTGTTTCGGATGCAAACACACCAAGGATTACACTTTAGGCATATAATGGGTATATATATGCTTGTGGTTCAAGATGGATTGAGCTGAACCTACGCGTTCTTTCAAGCCCATATGGGCGTCCGAACTAGGTGTGGCTCGGGATGGATTAGGTTTTCCTTAAGACATGTTTCGTAGCCTCGATTATACTATTAACAGAAATAGTACAGCTGCTGCGGGAAAGACAACTGATATAAAAACAAATGAAAAAAACGAGAAAAAAACGTATGGAGTTGCAGTATGGCCACCGCGGCTCCTGTCTGCCAGATGTTGGTCGGTGATGACCTCTCCGTATTAATGTAGTCTTTCCCGCGCTCCATCTATCGCATACAACCAGATGTCGGGGTATTGACCGAGTTGTAGACTGGAGTTATGCAGCTTGCTACGCGACCGGTGTTTGAGATCCCGTTAAACTTGTCTATCAGCTCTAGCCACGCTGCTCTCCCGTCGCCGGCGCCGTCTACGAATGACTTTCCCTCGAACTGTTCGACTAGTTTCTGGGCGCCACCGTTTGTTGCAAGGAAGAGAATCGAGCAAAAGTAGCTGTCGTCGGTCTTCCACCGCTCTATTGTATGTAACGTATCCGCACCGATCTCGACGGTGTCAGCGTCGCCAGGTGGGTTCGGGCACTCACTGCCCTGCAGAATCCTGAATAATCTTGGGGCGCTAGGTGGGCGCATATTTTCGCGTCCTAGCTGGGAAAAGAAGAACGGTCCCTGCCACCGAATCTTGGAAGACCCCCAGCTGGCGTGGGTATTTTGTTGATCTCTTCCATAACTATGTTTTTATTCTGCAACTGGTGCGTGCTGTGCTATGCCGCAGCTGGCCCGGGCTTCCATTGTCCCAACGCCAGAACTCGTCACTGCTCTACAGACTCTCTCGGTATGGGGGTCGACATATCCTGATCCCAACGCCCGAGTAGATCACAGGGCTACAGATCATCCTTGCCGCGTGCTGGCGGGCTTACTCGTACCTGATACGGAGTCAACAAATCCTGCTTCCAACGCCCGAATATATCGCTGCGCCCCAGAGCCTTGTTGACGCGTGATAGCGGGCATACCCGTACCTACCTGGTACCGTCAGCTGTTGTTGGCCAGCAATACACTACTGACACCTTCAGGTAGTTATCGTAACTTCTGCCTTAACTTCGTGAACGTAATGTAATTTTAACGCCTCAAGTGTGACAACTCGACCCGTATGATAAATATTGCCTACACATGTATTCTCGCCCTGAAACAGGCGAAATGTATCGACGCGGGACTACTGCTGTTGAGATTGCGATAAACCATACTCGTACGCTGTGTAGTTTATCTTGTGTTCTAGATGATCAGTCCATACCAAGTCGCAATCTATTACTCTCGAACTCACGTACGTGTTGTAGTACTTATACCGACTCGTACTCCTAAAATAATCTTCCTCCAAGATGAAATCGTGCAGTCCAAACCTGCTCGTGCAAATTCTTCGGTAGACCTCTCTGCCAAACAACCAGTGATGTCCGCGCCACGGTATTGATTGAGGCTGACGCTTGGGCTGATAGACCACACAGGGTGCTTCTGCAGATGCAATTGGTATCGCACGAACGAGTAGTAGAAAAAAGATATGTTCATTGTATTAAACCTTGCAGCCAAATAATGCTGAGAGCACTGGACTTGCTAGTCCGTGTCTTTGCTCTGAGGAGCAGAGAGGAGTGTCGAAGATATAATCGAGGAGTGAGAGCTGGTAGGCTGTCACCCTGTCTGTGCAACAATGTCTAGAAGAGCTACCGTGCTGTCATTTGGTCCTGCAACGCCTAGACTTACTGGAGCGTCTGTCTAGAATATTTTCTGTTCTTGAGGAGCTATTCGTACTGTAATCTCGCCGCATTCTTCGAGATCTCTATGCCATATTCTTTTACCAGGTACCTGGTATGTTGTTATTGCGGGTGATCGCCAAAAACAATACATACTGTACCATACACATAGTCTAATATACTGTACCAGGTATTTATCTACCAGGTATTTATCTTTGAGCCGGCGGCGAATGTCATCATGTTTATTTGGGAAAACGTCGTCTACCTCGTCTCCTCATTACCATGTAGGCCGTAGACCTCGGGGCAGCCTGTCGTTTCACCTCTCGCTGGACAGCAAGACCAATTAATAGCCCCGGCTCAACGTTTTCTGTGCAGAACTGGCATCCATCGTGAGAGGGATCATGAGCGGCACATTCCTGCGGCGAAGCCTCCTGTGGGGACTGGTACTGTCCTGGGCCATCTCGGAGTGCTCCGCGGTGAGACATTTGCAACATACCGTGCATACGAGACAATAATACCTGGCGTGGCTTTTCGTGTCCCAGCTAGGAGGAGTGGGGGGGGAGGGGGGGTTTACTTATTTCATGCATAGCCGTAGCCGTTTGACGATAGACCCTCGCATCGCTGCAATATCGGGACGGAGCACGTCGGGTTTTCGCCGACCAAACAGACATCGCCTGCACCAAGCGAGAAGCGCAGTGAAATGGCACAGCTCTTATACGTTGCCTTTTCAGGGCGCTATCCCATTGCGCGCCATGGCGTGAAATGTAATTGCGTGCCATGGCAATGCTATTTCGTGGCACTATCATGGTAGTGCCATGGGTTTCCCTGGCAACAATATGGCGGTACCATGGCGATGTCATGGGAAATATGATCATTCATTGGAGCCCGTGCATTTGATGGGCATTCGCGAGGTTTCATAGTAAAGACATGGCAGTAACATGGGCGTTCGTGGCATTGTGCTGATTTTTCATACCACTGACGTTTATGGCGTGCCGCCGACCAAATCGTGGCGTTTCCACGAAAAGGGGTGATGGCAGTGAAGGTACTGACATGGGGCTGATATGGCCGTACTCTTCCCCCCCAACAAATGTATCCCAAGCCAATGGCGGATCGTCTGACCACGTGGCGTGCGATGGCGGTACCATGGTGTTACGATATTTCCATATTACCATGGCAGACCCATAGCACGTACCATGTCACGCGTTATGGTTATGCCATGATGGATGGCAGTGTCATAGCAGTGTCATGGCAATGACATGAATTTGGCGTAAAGGCCCGTGGCAGTGCCATGTCAATGCCAAGGAAAATAAACATTTGCGCATTGTTGCCCAGCTAATACTACAGTAGTACTGCTGCCGTACGAGTGCATGTATTTCTGCAGTGTACGCACTTGGTACGGGAACGTCAGCTAGTTTAACAGTGCACCTGTGTTTGTACCTGACCTTCACGTTTGAACTAGGGTGAGCGGTAGACCGTTATCCTAGCGGATACGCTGGACTGCTGGAATTTGAATCTGGGGAGGTATACTGTAGTTCTTTTTTAACAGGATGTTTTCTAAGTCTTTTTTCGTCGCTGCAAGCGCGAGAGCATGGACTTGTGGAGTTTGGCGAATGCCAACCAGCAGTGTGAAATGCTGAAGCCTCTTTGCGACAAGAAAGAAGGCACAAACGGAGGGGAAGGGGGGGGGGGGCTTTCTCCTTTTTTTCTTTCCCTCATCCTTTTACCCCTTACCC
>JBBMKB010086752.1:0-11748 GCA_037833945.1 Alaria marginata
CCTTTGCCTCGTCAACATTTTAAAGTCGAATTTTGTTTACTCACGAATAAAGTATCGCTTTCCACGCTAGTTGCGAAATTATCACTCCCGACGGATTCGAACCCGCAACCTAGCTTTCAGAAGGTTTACGAGGTTACCAACTGAGCCAGTAGCACCCGGTGACTCCACCGAGCTTACACACCACCCTAAGTTTTCACGACCCAGTTTCTAATTATAGGCGGCACGGCCACACGCTCCTATACCCACGACAATCGTCACACACACATCAGCCAAATGTGAACATTTTATGAGCCTCGAAGCACAAAATCAATGCTTTTATTGCGAGCAATCGGCTGAAAACCTTCAGTTAGTCTACTTTACGTCGGCGGCCGTCAGTATGCTTTCATGAATTAAACTATGTTAACCTAGTGCTCGCCATCACTCACCACACAGGAGAAGTCGTTCAAACGCCTCTTGCGCCGACTGCGCAGCTTCTTCAGGCTTGCTTTGGCTAAGCCGAAGGTTGGCCGCGGCATGCAGTGGCTCTGGTCCACCGTAGTCGTACAGCATACTTTGACCCAAAGCATCCTGGTGGATGCGCGGTCAGCACACAAATGCCGGCGTGCATTAATAGTCAGGCGCCGTTGCAAGGCAACGAGTGGGTGTCTATGTGCGGGTTGTTCCTTTGGTCCGATCGCTTGATGGCTTTTTATATTTAATGCGATGTGCGAAGACTTGAAGAAAAAACCGATATGGGTCATATCATACATGTGCGGGTTGTGCCTTTGTGTAAACATACCAATGTGTGTGACCTGAAAAACTGGCGCGGGGCTGATGATTCCGGGGCACAGCGACATTCGGCGGTAGAATTAGCACATCGGAGCGTCTTTGTGTAGACTCCTCAGGAGGAATTCGAAATACAACGTCTTAGCGGAACCCTATGACAGCAACTCGTGGAATAACTGCTGTAATCCTATTAATGAATACATGTACGATGCTGCACCATTTGTGGCCGAAGCCTTGGGAACAGGTGTCAACATTTAAAGTTCAAGCTGGATGATTGGTCAGCCCGTATAATAGCGATTATGCTACAGCTCATCATGAAAATATTGGATCAGTGAAATCCCTCGTACAATCTTAACGGTTCCGAGGGCAATCGAGGGCCACAACCATGGTGTGCACCGCACTATTCACACGATATAGATGACTACACAAGAGCGGAACGAACCGTTTGATGTCATCAGTTCCTTTGGGGCTTCCGAGGGCCATAGTGTCGAAAACAACTCATCGAGAAGGGAGATTTTGCGTTGTGTGGTATCACAGTGTTTTGGTTTGGCGAGAAGGCAGTTTTCGAGAGTCGTGTGTTGGTGGGAGCTAAATCATAGTGTTCTGGGTGGCTCGCTTTGTCGAGAAGGCGGTTTTCGGGAGTCGTGCGTTGGTGGGAGCTAAATCACAGTGTTTCGGTGGTTTGCTTTGGCGAGAAGGCGGTTTTCGGGAGTGATGTGTTGGTGGGACTTAACACAGTGTTTTGGTGGCTCGCTTCGGCAAGGAGGCAGTTTTCGGGACTCGTTTGTTGGTGCGTTTCGGGTGGCTCGCTTTCGCGAAAAAGCAGTTTATGGCTATCGTGTACTGGTGGCTCGCTTTGGAGAGAAGGAGGTTTTCGGGAGTCGTGTGTTGGTAGGACCTACATCACCGTGTTTTGGTGGCTTGCTTTGGCGACAAGGTAGTTTTCGGGTATCGTGTGTTGGCAAGACCTAAATTACAGTGTTTTGGTGGTTCGCTATGACGAGAGAGCAGTTGGCATCTGCACACAGAGGACATAGCACACACGCACGAAAGCAGCAAGCGCACACAGCACAACATCCACACACACACCAAACACACAGCACAGCAGCAGCACACAGACAGAGACATGGCAATGAGCGATGTAGAGGGCTCGGTACGACGGCTCAGAGACAGTAGAGAAGAAGCCGCAGAAGCAGTAGTATCGCAGGTACTTATTGGCGGGACCTAAATAACAGTGGTTTAGTGCTCGCTTTGGCGAGAGAGCAGTTGTTGGCACCCATCCGCGCACAGAGGACATAGAAGATACACGCACGCAAGCAACAATAGCACACAGCACAACATCCACACACACATCAAACACACATCACTGCAGAAGCACACAGAATGGGAGACATGACGATTAACCAACCATGCAGAGGGCTCGGTATGATGGCTCAGAGACAGTGGAGAAGAAGCAGCAGGAGCAGTAGCGTCACAAATACTTAAGGGGGTATATAGACTCCTCATAAAAAAAATGAATAATTTCTCTGTTTTACTCTATCTTTTCGTGTTACGATTCGCGGAAATCTCATAAAAAATAAAATGTGCGTATAAAACCGATGAAAAATAGATGAAATTGACATAACTGCGGGCTCATAGCAGCATTATCAGCAAAAATCGCCAAAACGCTAAAAACCATGGACGCGGGAACGAAAATTTCTATGGTGGGACCTTCGAGTTCCCCTCAGTTGGTAGCCTTTTCTGAAAGGCGAGCACATCAGGCATCTTTATCTCTCGGGTGTCACTCGTCCCCATGATGTGTGTACGGAGTGACGGCGCGTCGAAAAATATACCAGGTACAATTCAGGCCGAAAATGCTCTGACACCCAAACCCACGTAGGGCAACCCCTCGCATTCATGCAAAACTACATCTCGAGCGCTGTACTCACGGTTGTTCGGAGTAGGTATCCCGAGGTGTGTACCCTAAACGTCAGCAGTAGTGGGCTCGTCGTTCAGTTGGGGGAATATTCGTATCCTCACGGTACCGGCCTCCTTATTTTGTTGCGCCTCTCTTTTCAGTAAGAAAAATGAGACCCATACCGCGAGCATCAAAAAATAAATATCCACCCAAAGCAAACTTCGTACCGGTCCCACCATAGGAATCTACTCTGTTGCCCGTCAGCTACAGGAAAAGGTATCCAACCCATGGCAACTGGGCGAACCGCATACAAACGAGGGGAATCCTCTCAGCTCCCAGCGAGCTATCTGGTCCGAGGAGGCCCAGTGTGGCTATAGTCGCACGATTGGGAACGGCTTTTCGACACACACACGACTAACAAGCCCGAGAACTTGAGTGACGATCACACTTGATTCATGTGGTCGTGTAGATCCCTTCAGGGGCTGCGATGGTACGGTAGCCGCAGATATCTGGTTGTTCCTCAAATCGGGTTGCTGTAAGGATGCTGTGATTGTGCGCATTTTTGTGGCAAAGTTATTTCTTTCGACTCTAGAGGAAGCTGTTCATGGGTTCTTCCGGCTAAAAAGATAAAAAACCCCGTCATTTAAGAAAAAAAACTTTGTTTCTACGTAGAATGTCTGATATACCCCCTTAAGAGGACAACAGCAAAGCTAAAAGAGAAGAAGGCGGATTTTATCTTTTCGACAGAAATGGGATTTCGATTGTAAATATTAGCCTATTAACGAGGGGCAGAAGAGGTAGTAGCCCCGGGTAACCAAGAATTTATCATGCTTTAGGACGAAAAGTGCAGCGATTTATTAGCTGTAGATCCGAAGATGGGTTTCAAGGTAATATGAAGGGACGTCGTATTCGGGACTCTGTGCAGTGCAATCCGCACAAAGAGGGCCCAAACAAACTGCACACGCAAGCAGCAAGAACACACAGCACAACATCTACACACACACCAAACACACACCACACAGCAGCACACAGAACGCCCACACACAACAAACACACATCATAGCAGCAATAGCAAAGCAGTTCGACAGCGCAACACGTACGTGTATTGGTGGGAGTGGGTTCGAAGGGTTCTGGCGGGCCGAAACTTGGTGGCTCATTACCGCTCGAAAGTCAGTTTACAGGAGGTGTGTGTTGGTGGGAGTGGGCTCGAAGGGTGCTGGTTGGCCGAAACTTGGTGGCTCGCTACCGCTCGAAATCACTTTAGAGGAGATGGGTGTTGGTGGGAGTGGGTTCGAAGGGTGCTGGTGGGAGCAACTCCACTTAATGTGGTAAGTTTAAAAAAAAGTGAGGATTACAGCATCGGCCACACGTGCGCTGCTGGTGTAGGGGATGTGTCCATATCACAGTCAAAGGAAATAGATGTACGGTACGTGCGAAGCACGATGATACAGTACTGTTGCGCACTTTTGCCTACAAGACTAACAAGACCACTTGTCGCTAATTATATCGTTATACCTCGGTCCCTAAAGGATAAGCACACACTGAAGTATATGTATATTTTGCTCATCCCATTTAGCATCTTCGCACTTTTCTTTCTCCTTCTCCCTCCCTAGATGTAACTCAGATCCGGGGTCATTAAACAGGATCTTCTCCCCCCTCCCCACTACGGTACACGCCTTCATTCTTATCGCGAGAATAATTCAGCACTTTCTTCCCTCGTCGACTCGTGTCAAATTGTGCTTACTCACGCTATAAAGCGCTCTCCGCAGGTGGTGTCTCAATAAATAACATCTCGGTACCGAGTCACGCTATAAAGCGCTTTCCGCAGGTGGTGTCTCACGAAATAAAATATCAGCACCGAGATTCGAACCCTTGACTCTAACCTTAGTAGTATTTAAGGTTAACCATTAGACCACTGGGGCGACCAATACATTATGTTGATTGTATGACTGGAGCAAGAGCTGCACATTGTCAGATGGCAAATCATAATAACTACGGAGTAAGCGCCCCCCCCGCCCCCACAGCGATAGGGCCACGTTGAGGAAATTAGGTGCTGAAGATGACTCGGGGGGCTTGTACTACAACGGACTAAATATTTGTTGGGAAAAATAAACGAAGGACGATGTGCTGCTGCTGTCTTGGGCGGTGTGATACATGTACAGCAGTAGCGGTAGACAGCAGACCGACACAAGTTTGGTTCATTATTTGTTTGGTTTCTATACTACTGGTACGTTAGTTCCTGCTCGGTTCGGCGAGGCGGAACGTAATCCCTTGAAAAAGAGCCAGCGCGCGACTTCGAAGATCATAGCACATACCGCAGAGGTCGGCCGGGGCCCAAACGCACGCCGTAAATACTGACGGGCCTCCTGCGTGCCCCGCAGCCAGAAACGCGAGAAAAGACCCACGGGCGCCCGAGAAAAGCGTAGTTTATCTGATACCTAAAAAAACAAAAAAAACAAGGCTTTCCTTCAGAGTGGTCAGATAGTCAGGGTGACCCAAGAAATAAGGGATACCACGACAGCAGGAGAGGGTGAGACGACTTATTAACTGAAGGATGCGCCAGCTAGTGCTGGATTGCGAAAACAATTGAGCTAAATTGACACACGACATGTACGAAAATACGAGGAAGTCTGGTGAGCTTTATTTTTCTTCATCCGCCAGAGGATGGAAACAATAAAAATAAAAATAACATCTGCGTAGGGGATTTTTGTCGATCCGTGTGGTTGTTACGTGGTGGCTGGTCGACAACTCGAGGTAGTAGCAGCAGCAGCAGCAACAGCAACATCAACAACAAATAGCAGCAGCAGAGCGTAGCATACTCGTATAATACCTGTTAACAATGTAGAGTACGGAAAAAAAGACAATGGGCCGAAGCATCACGCAGCTTGCTGAGGTGTGTATCGACCGCTCAACTGGTCGAACTTCCGGCTGAAGTATTTGAAATCGGTTCTTGAAAGTATGCTTTGACCTGGTACAGTACGTACGTGCACACAGGGCCCAAGAACCAAGCGCTAAAAACAGATAGACAACATGCAACGTGCGGTACGCTATGGAACAGTCTCTGCTGCTGCCGTTGCTGTTTGTTGGCGTACCCAATGTCCTGGCACATGGTGCACGTACCCCGTGGTGTGTGGTACCTTGTTAGTGCAGTTCTTACCCCTGCCTGTTCGCTGTGTGAAAGCACGATGGCCGCCGATCATTTATGTGGTTTGCGCATTGTGTCAAGCTTGCATGATGCGGTGTGCGCTTGTCGACCAGCTGTTGGCTCTTTGTTGTTGGTTATTACTTGCTTGCTGACGAGGTGGTTGCGCATGGAACGAGCGCGATGCTATTGTTTGCTACTCCGTCTACTGTTTCGTGTTATTTGTGTGGTGTGTACCCCCCATGTGCTCGTGGATTTATTATGTTTCCACGCGCGAGCTAGGCGAACGACGTGCATCGTGCCATATGCTACTCTCTCTGCAGCTGAGACCGTGGGCTGCTGCTACGTGCTGCTGCTGCCGCCGCTGTTGCTGCTGCTGCTGCTGTTGTTCGTCGGTATACCTGGTGCAGTAGTACATGTGTATGATAGTTGATAGTGCTTGGTGTGGCAATAATTAAGAAGAAACATAAGTACCGTTTTATCGTTAATATCAATATGAAATGGTCATTATATTTCCGGACGGATGTATGTGCACTCCCTTGCACGAGCTACCTGGTATAATACCAGTGTATCGGTATACTATTAGTAGTAGTTGTGATGTGTCGTACGATATGCAGTCTCTATGCTGCTGCGAGCTGCTGCTGCTGTTGCCGTTTGTTGGAATATCTGACTGATACCCGGTGGTACAGGGTACATGGTACCTGGTGGTGTGTGGTACCTTGTGGGTGCAGTCTTACCCCTGCCTGTACGTTAGTTTTTGCACTGCCGTTCAGCACACAATTGGGACGTATTGCTGGATACTGTATTGAGTTCGCACCTCATTGTCAACTCTTCACCACGAATACGTGTCAATCGCGTTTGGTGTTTGGTGGTGGGTCTCACCTGACATCGGCTTTCAGCGTCCTCCTCGTAGCACAGGTCTGTAAGAAACAGCTCTGCTACGCTGCAATGTGCCATGCACATTCGTTGCTTCAGCGCCGCCTCTCCCCCCTCAACCCCATCAGGAGCGTTGCTGAGCTGCTTTTGCAACAGCTCCAGCCCCTTTTCGTAGTAGCGCAGGGATTCTCGGCCTTCATGCAGCTGGGCCATGTACAGGTACTTGTCCGGCCCTTCCTCTGGTCCTACTAAAATACTTCGAGCCAACACCTGGTGTGGGTGCGTACAAGGGCAAGGGACGGTGCGGCTGTCGCTGGTTGTGCACCAAGTTCCAGATACCAAGTACACTGTACTGTCATCTTTCGGTTCGTGCAATGTGGACTGCTCGTAATTGCACGCTTGTACTGCCTGTGTTCACGAAGACATCTCTAAACGAAGATCGACCGCGACGGCACAGCTTGCCGCACGTCTGTCTTCACTTAACTACTCGTATCATACCAAAGAACGGTGCGGCTGTCGCTAGTTGTGTACCAGGTATACCAGGTATCGTCATTTATCGTCACCAGTCAGTTCGTGCAATATGGGCGACAACTTTAATAGCGCGCGGGTACTGCCTGTGTTCACGAAGGCGTCTCTGAACAAGGAGCAATCGCGACGACACCGTTTACCACGCGTCCGTCTTGGTTAGACTACTCTTCACGCACTGCACAGGGTTAGGGTTGGGGTTTGGGTTCGAGTTAGGGTTAAACTCGGCAGCACGAGTATGTACCAGGTGCAAGCTTCCCCGGATGTGGTTGGCTTGAAATCTCGTTTTTTTTTTTTTCCCATCCTCCGGCAGATGGGGAAAAAACGGGGGTTGTCGTGAGTTGAAAAGGGAGGGGAACTCTTGAAAACTACCAGAGTGACCAAAAACAAATAGCCACATCACGCAAGGGACACCGACTACCGTAGCCCAAACGAGTTTATAGCTTAGTCAAGATTCCCCTTCGGGATGTGGTTGGATTGAAATCCCGGGGGCATCGCAAGTTGAAAAGGGGGAACACACGTTCCGACGAGCTACAGGCTGGTTCACGTTAACAGTGCCAAATTTCGAGCCCGGCGAATCCTGCATTTAATATCAACCCGAATGCCACATTTTTGTTGACAGACTGACTGCTATGAACAGGGGGAAAACGTGACATGCTCAGATTTCAAAAATATTAATTTGGGCAAAACTTATGCCCAAAAACGTGTAAAATGTGGCAGAAAATCAGCTTCGTTGAGTTTTTTTCGGCTTGCAATGCGTTTTTTATACTGCTGTATTTCCACGGCACAGAAGAAAGACCACGGACGGATTCCCTCTTATCTCTCCTGCAATTTATAAAATCGTCCCAGCGTTTAGAAAGATGGTAGGTATTGACCTTGGCTAAGGCATCAACAATTAATTTATTTTTTGGGCTCTGTCGAAATCGGATTTTCACGGTTTAACTGTATGGCCTCAAACATCGGCCCACTACCAGAAAACTTTTTTTTTCGAACTCAGCCGGCGTCGAGCACCCCAAGGCATGGTTGTAGAAAGTTTAGCACAAATATTCGAAGATCTGACAAAGTTGTATCGATTTAAGGGCAAAATGTCACACCTACGATCGGTTTAATACTGAAAACGAGTCATTCAACTCAAGCCTGTGGCTTAAATTTACACCGTTTTTTTCGTACAACAGTCAAAATGTCCACGCCGTTTTTGCGAGTTAGAATATAAGTTTTTACACACTCGTTCTATGCATGTGTTTCAAAAAGTCGAATGCTGAGGTGCTCTTTTTTTTTTCGCGAAATATGTAGTTTGCCTCAACTTAGGGCCGAAAAAAAAATCCTTAAAAAACGAAATTTCCAACCATCTGACGCAAAAAAAAAAAAAAGAGCACCCCGTCATTCGATTTTCAGACACAGATGCATACAACGCGTGTGCAAAAATTCACATTTTAACTCGCAAAAACGGCGTGGACATTTGCCGGGCTAGAAATTTGGCGCATTTAACGTGAACCAGCCTGTATATAGCCAGGTGTAACGTAAAAAAACTACAGACAACTAAAGAAAAGACAAACAGGCACCACCGGGTAAGTAACCAAGAAAACAACTGAACAACGAAGCCCAGACGAATTTATAGTTTAGTCTACAAACTTCCCCTTCGGAATGTGTGTGGTTGGCTTGAAATCCCGGGGGTGTCGCAAGTTGAAAAGGGGGGAAAAACCCATGAAAACTGAAGAAAAAAAATCGCCACCGCCAAGTAACCCGGCAAGCAACACGACCACGACCAGCCCAGACGAGTTTAAACATACATTACAGTTAAGTCCCCGCCTTGGGCCCTCTCCTTCGGCATATCCTCCCATCTCTCCACCATCCTCAGCGCGTAATAGCCGAAGAACGATTTGATTGTTACGGAGCGTTCCTGAACCTCTTTGCTTTCTTCGTTCTCTATGCTTTCTTCGTTCTCTACGAGTATGCTTTCTTCGTGATTTATGCTTTGTTTTTCGGGGAACGTTTCTGGACCTCTCCGTTTTTTTACGTTCTCTCCGCTTTCTTCATTGATTACTCGTTTTTTGACCGGAACTACATTGTTTTGCGTCCTTTTCCATTATTTGATACTACCAGGGCATATCATACCAGTACCTGGTACGAAGTATAGACGAAATAAGTAAATACATACCAGTAAGTAAGTAACTAAATAAAGCTTGTGGTAGAATAAAATAAAATTTAATAATTAATTTCTGCTTTTGGGAAGGACAAATGGAGAGTTTTTTTTTTTTTTGTGGGTCGACGATTTTTTAGCTCACGGCGTAAAAAAACTTGTTAGAGGAGGGGCAAAGGATTCGTGTTTGGCGCGAGTCTGGTTTAGTGGTTTAGTACCGTGAAAAATATATTTCAAATATGTCAGCCGTGAGAGTTTGGCCAGTTGAGTGGTGGGTACTCAGCTTTGCAAACCACTGTTCACGTACGTATTATACGTAGGCGAGGCGCAAAATACCGATCGGTGTGCACATACAACAAAAGCTCTATCTATGATATCATATCAATGGGGTCTAGATGGAGAGAACACTCCCCTTCCCCCCCCGCTCGCTCCCCTCTCCTCTAGCGCTAGCCCCCCTCTCCTCCAGCGACCACGCAAAGTACTCTCTCGCCGCTCATGACGCGTTCTTTGGGTTCAGGGTAGCTTCGATCTCTGGAGCACGCACGTGCCGCGATGCAGGTTGGAAAGGGTAGCGAAAGCTGCAACGAAAACGACGAGCAACAAGCAATAACAACCGAGCGGGCTGTTATACTTGTTGTATATGTAGGACGATCTACGCATATTTCGCCCCGCTCGTCTGGCTCGCTTCTCTCTCTCCATCCCGCGCTCGCCCCCCTCGCCACCCCGCCCACGCGAACCCCCTTTCGCCCGGGTACAGTGCGCTTTTGCTCTGTGGCTTACGCGTGCCAGACCGCACGGGTCTCGAGAGAAGGTAGCCGGCAGGAGACAGCTAGAAAAGCTGCAGAGCTTGTGGGAAATTGGGCTGTAAATTTGAGACTGATGCGGTGGGACCCAATTGGGCTAAGGTAGAAGAGGGCAAGCTGTGAGACCTTGGACGCAGGCAGGCTGAAGCGAATGATTCGTTATTTCTTCTTCATGACTGCCACTACCCTTATCGGAAACCCGTACCGCCGTGCGATTTTTCTCGTGGCTCCAAAGGGTTCACGTGAAAGGGTTATCCGCATGGAGTGTTGTCGTTCGGAACGCGCTGACAGCACACAACACCACAGAACATGTGCTGTTAATAGGTGCAGCACAATAAACAATAGTGCGGGTAAACCGTACCACACCACAAAAACATACCGGGTACACAACAAATAATTCCATTTCCAGTGACGATAAAAAAATAACGGATGCCGCTTTGGCCGCGTTGGGACATTAACAGATAGACTAAGGGTCCTTTACATTTCCGCAAAGAGTGGAATTATGTACCAGCCCAAAGCACGAGAAGAGCGCGAGTACGACGCCACAGACGTAGCAATGCGGGTTGACCGAGTACAACACTAAAACATACCAGTATGTCTCTAAATATAAGGATGTTTCGCACTCTAGTCAAGCTGATGAAAATTTGACTACGAATCAGACCGCCAGCAAGCTTGATACAGTCGGATCCGTCGGTCGAAAAGGGCCCTTTCCGACTGAAGGCCAAACCGGTAGGGCTGTGAGTTAGCTGACTAATAGACGCCAGGTAGTTAGTTATTAGTTGGCTAGGTATTCTAGTTAGTTGCGGCGGCGCCAACTTTACAACTATTTTCGTATTTGGGCTTCCCTGTTTGTAGGAAGGCTTGTTTGGTACGGGATTCCCGGCGACACCTAGTACCACCACGCTGCGAGCACAGAGAGAGGTCTTCTACACAGCAGTCGCCTGTATCACATCATTCACTAATCACCTAGGATAAAGTATAGAAATCGGAGAATATTTTCTTCTATGAGTTTTAATGTGGTCGACCAAATTTTCAAAACAAAGTTCGTTTTTTCCCGGACAAAGTTCTGTGGGTACGGTCGGGGTTGGGATCTAAGGTAGTGTTTTGGGTTGTTTTCGAAGTTCTATTTCCCATACTAATATTGGAACCACACGTGTGCGACACCGAATTCCCCGACTTCCATTATTTATCCTATGTAATAATCCAACTGTGTTGGGGTAAAAGACGGCCCCTTCTACAACTCATGGCGGTCCATCAATGTTGCATCCGGATTTCCAAGTTCTCTTTTTCCCAACGACTACGCTTTTTCTGATCGTTTCTGTGTGGGCTCAATTTATGTGCTCGTTTTCTGTGCGGGTTCAGAAACGAACACTGGTAGGGCACATTCTGGTTTAGTGTGTTAATTGGTAACTCATCCAGTACCAGTGTGAGCCGTATTTGACATACCTGGTAGTAATTACTGGCTCAATTATGAACCGTTCTTCAATCGCCGGCGGCAGAAAATATTTTCTCTATGCTCCTGTCGTAAAAGAGATTCCAACCTACTTTATTTCAGGGCTTGCGGGTCAAGTCAAACCTCGCGGGTCGGGTCGGTTCGAGT
>JBBMKB010086763.1:0-11746 GCA_037833945.1 Alaria marginata
GAAAAACTGGATTTTTTTGTTTGTTTGCATTTGCTCCACTCTAAGTTGCTATGATAAATTGGGCATCAAATATCACTGATTAAAGTATTGTTTTTTGGGCATCAGACGAACTATATATAATAGATAGATTATTAAAACACTCTAGCTGTGAGATGGACGATTTTGTCTAAACTTACTTCGCAAGCTGTGTGTGATACATTTCCTTAATACCTGTTGTTGTTGAACCAAAATATTGAACAAAAGCATGAAACAAAAAAACAAAAACTACGAGTACGAGTACAGCAAAATTGCAAAAACAATTTTCGAATTTTATGTAGGTTTTGCGCAGACTAAAGTAGTGATTGTAAGCTTAAACGACAATATAACCCTATGAATGGCCACAGCAAGTTCCAAGAAATGTGAATTGGATGCATTCCACGACGCTGTTGGAGATATTAACATGGAATTACTTGGTACAGCTCAATTCTTATGAGGTACCGTTCGAAGTCTAAATGCTCAGTTTGATTCTTGTGGTGAGCTTCTATGATATAGGTGCTCGGTGGTGATCGTAAAGCAATTGATGAAGCGATGTGCGGATGGCCTTGCAGCGTTTTCACCCTGTTTTTGAACAAAAAGCATGATGAACAAAAAAAGAAAATACGAGTACGAGTGTACAGTAAAATCGCACAAGAAACAAAAATCGCATTTTATGTAGGTTTTGCGCAGACTAAAGTAGTGATTGTAACCTCCAATGACTATATAAACATACGAACGACCGCGGTGATGACGAAGCATTGTGAATTGAATACATTTCACGACGGCATTGGAGACATTAAACATGGAATTACTACAGTTCCAATTTGTGGGATACCGTTAGATGCGAGCCGGTTAACTTTGTTGTAGCGTACGCACCAACTGAATGCACCAAATATGCCGATGTGAAGGACAGCTTTTGGCAAAAATGGAGGATTTGGTTCAGCTGATCCCAACGAAGGAGCGTTTATTCGCACTAATAAACGCTAACGCGCGGACTGGGTAGAGGGTGGATGATTGCAGAAGTGCAGGAGGTAGAGTGATTGGGGCATACGGGCGTGATGTGCAAAACAACAATGGTGAACGACTCTTGTTGTTCGTTACATATTGCAAGCTTGCCCTTACCAACACCCTGTTCAGCCCACGCAAGGTTGGAATATCGCACACACACAACGGTGCCCACCCGAACGACAGTAAGCGAATCGACTATATCCTAATACGCCAGGGCCACCGATCTAAGGTATATTATGTGAAGGTCCACCCCCAGCCCCCGCTCCGCGACAAACCGGACGCAGACCAAATCGTTTTGTACGCGACGGTCGACTTCGGTGGTCGTCGTGCACCCAATCGACAGGCACGCAAGGCCCAAAAAGACCGACTGTTCGATCGACAGTTGTTTTTGTCCGACGGGGAGTGTCGTAAGCGAGTAGTTGCGAGAGTCGTATCCACTCTCGATCATTTTACCTAGCTTGAAAACATGTCTGACGTGGATGATTCCTTCACGATTGCCATTCTCGATGCAGTGAAAGTTGAAGTACCAGCTGAACCACGCCGTCAACGCAAGCGTGGATGGTGCGAGTCGACCGAAACTGCCGCCGCTTTTCAAATAGCATGGGCCGCGAGGGAAGATGCGCGAGACCTTGTGCGCAGCTCCCCCCGTGAAAAGACCGCGCGAAAGACATTAAGGACGGCGTGCGCGACTCTGCGGAAGTTGATAGACGCAGGAGTACATAGTTATTTTGAAGAGCACGTTGCAGAAATGGAAAAAAATCTCGCCGCAAACGATCAGCGTAGTTTCTACAAACACTTGAAAGGCCCGGTCGTGATGAGAGGGAGAAAAGGGATGACTGAACAATTTGTTAAGGATGACGATGGTACACTGTTACGGGACAAGGTACGCATTCGTGAACGTTGGGCGGGGTTCTTATCCAAACTTGTGAACACGAAGCCGCTGAAGCTTGATCCCACTATCATCGAGGTATTCCCCAAACGCCCGTTCACATTATCGCTTGGAGATAAGCCTACTATCGACAAGATGACGGGGGTACTACGGGGAATGCCGGATTGGAAGGCAGCAGGGCCAGACTCTCTACCTGCCGAACTGCCAAAACTCGACAACCCCGATTTCATCCATTGTTTTCACAGCATCCTCGTAAATGTATGGAAAACGGGCGATGTCCCTCAGCAGTGGAAAAACACGACCATTAAGGTCCTTCACAAAAAGAAGGATCGTTTTGACTGCAACAATTACAGAGGGATTTCACTTGTTGCTCATGCAGGCAAGGTGCTGTTGAAACTCGTCGCGACTCGCCTTAGCAACTACTGTGAACAAGGAGGAATTATTCCTGAGGAACATTGCGGCATACGCCCGGCGCGATTAACCGTGGATATGCTGGTCGTCGTGCACCGACTGCAAGAACTCGGACGAAAGAGGAAAATTACATTGTACATGTGTTTCATCGACCTGCGGAAAGCGTATGACTCTGTCGACCGAGAGCTACTGTGGAAAGTGCTCGCACGCCTCAGTGTGCCTCCGAAGATTCTTGCAGTTATCCGCCAGTGCCACGACGGCATGCGGGCTCGCGTACGTACGGATGACGGTGAGCACTCCGATGTGTTGGCCGTCACACAGGGGCTTCTGCAGGGTTGCATGCTATTGCCATTCCTGTTTAACATGTTATTCGCCGGTGTGTTACGCGTTGTCCTCGTCCACTTCAGCGACGATGAAGGTATCATGCAGATCCTGGTCCACCTCGATGACGATACGGCCGGCAGAGACGAGGAACCATTGACATGCGTGCGAAGGGTCGTGTGGGGCATGCTCTACGCCGATGACGCAGGCATTGTCTCGAAATCGGCAGAGGGTCTTGCCAAGATGATGACAGTCATTGTGACCGTCTTTGAAGCAGTAGGCCTACCGGGTTTTGAAAATAAAACGGAGACCATGCTGCTGCAAACACGGGACCTTACATCCCGGGCTCCACCGTTCGTCATCGATACGGCAGGACAGAGGTATACACAGACAATGCAGTTTATATACCTCGGCGGCGTTATCCACGAAGACGCTGACCTCATTGCTGAGAACGAGCGATTGGTTCGACTAATGAGGGCATGCTACAAGCGGTACGGTACAGAACTGACGGTAGTACGACCGCCCCGCTCAGCTTGAAGGTCCGCATGCTGAAGGCCGAGGTGATTGAGACGTTACTGTAGGGGTGTGTGACGTTGACCATCAACGCGACTCACTATGCCAAGCTCAAAACGGCACACCTCGAAGTCCTCCGGCGGGTCCATGGCTCTCAGCGTCGGGTCGACTACACCAACCTCTCGTACGCCAAGGCCCTCGAGAAGATGAACTGCGAGAGCAGCGAAACGACCATCCGGAAACGGCGGCTCTTCTTTGCGGGGGCAATGGTACGCCAGCATAAGGGGCGACTACCATGTCGGATGCTGTTTGGGTAGATAGCCGGTGGGACAAATCCGGGACCAGGTGGGCCACCGAACAACTGGCTTAGAACCCTGAGAGATGATCTCGTCGTTTTTCTGTCCATGGAAGGTTCCACGGAAGAATCCCCACGGCAGTTTGGAGTTGAAGCCGTATTGTGGCTACACGCAGCCAAAACACAGGCAAGTAGTACCGGGGGATCCTCGAAGCAGCCGAACAGTTTATGACCGAGTGGTACGTCGAAGAGGCTAGAAAGAGCTCGGAGCGCCGCGTAGCTCGGATGTGTGACGCTCAAAGCCGAACGGGGGGGGGGGGGGGGGGGAGGAAACCCAGGGGGGGGGGAGCGCGAAGGACGTTGCAGACCGCGTAGCAAGGTCCCAGGCTTGTTAACCGGTAGTATCTGTTTTGTTGCTGTGGCTTGTTTTGTTTGTTTGCTTTCTTTCTGTACTGCTCCGAGTACGGTGGTGAGGATGGCGGTGTGGGCACCACTGTCGTCAGCAAGAGTGAGCAGGTGATAGACCATGCGTCAATTTTCCTACTTCTAGCGTATAGAAGCCTCGGAATCTAGTATGTTTACCGCCCCTGACGTTGGTTGGGTGGTGTAATCTGCTGCGCTGCTAGTATAGCTTTCATTTGGTCGTGCCGTTTTGTTTCACTCAGTTTGTGTCCTATCTGGATACATTTTCTTTTTCCCTGCGTCTCTTATCCCCTGCCGTTTTATCGGCTTCTGGTTACTTTCACACTTTTTCGTTCCTTCTCTGTTTATCTTCTTATTTTTGTATTTTTGTTGCAATGAGCCGGGGTTGCTGACTTGCGTATGCCCCGCCCTCGTATCCATTACGACCGGCACTGCATGGCCAAATCATTCTGCTGAATTTTGTTTTTATTTATGTGCGTTTTTATCTTGTAGTTTTTTACCACGGAGCTTGTCTCTCTCGGAGGCATCGGCACGGACACTGGTTTTGCTGGATGTAGATTGGTAGAAATATCAGTTTTACATGAAGAACACACACACACCGTTCGAAGTATGAATGCCGAGTGTGAACCTTGTGGTGAGCTTCTATGATGATAGCTGCTCAGTGGTGAACTTAAAGCAATTAGTGAAGCGATGTGCGGAAGGCCTCTTTCAGCGTTTTCAGCTCAAAGACAATTCATATTAGGTTTATTGTTGCTATTAGTATGTGTATCCCATGAGTGTTAGTATAAAAAAAATAAGAATAACAACTTTCAGGGGCCTCTTCGGTCATGAAAAAATAGAGTACTTGCGTGTTGAAAAACATATTTGTATCGTCTTTTTTACAGCATCTATACTATTTCTGGTATAATAGCACCATATCATCAGTACTCCTTACGGGACACAGCATGGCTCCAGTTCCAATGCTCAGACCGCCGGCTGACCGACGTATAGATTGTTCGTTATAGTCTCTAGGAGGTGTTGGGGCTCTTGGATCTGAAAGGGAGCGTAGGCATTGCTGTGTTTGCATCACGAAACGAAAGTGCTCCGCGGCAAGACTTCTGATCGTTTCGGAGCTCCTGTTTGGTATCTACACTTTGCTGTGGCAACGTAGGACGCAACAGACAGTCGACCCAGAGGCCCAGGTAGGTTCAACTACTAGTGCTCGGCGTCCTCGTGAAAAATCTGAGTTAAAACAGAATCAGCAGCCGGAGAGACTGCCATTTTTCTATTTCGTCTTTGGGTACCAGGGGTATGGCGAGTAGTTCTAGTGTAAGAGGCACTGTTTGGGACGAAAACGGCGTCTGATCGAGAGGCCTCTTGAGCAAATATGTGGACCATGACCTACGCTCTCTTAAACTACTCACAAGTTGGCAGTCTGAGCATTGAAACCAGATAAATGTTGTTTTCCGTAGGGAGTCATGGAAAGGTAGAAATTATACCAGAAATAGCATAGCGACCGAAACAAAACAAAAAACGGATTTGTTTCTGATTAACTATGATTTATTTTGTCCGAAGAGGCCACTTAACAAGGGTTAAATCAGAATCATTACAATCAACAAAATACCTTGTGAGTACGTATATTATAGTGTATTAGTGCTAGCTTTTGTCCCCCTTCGTACGGGTTACATAGTATCAGTACGCAGAATGGTTATGGAGGGAAATCGCCCTTGGGAAAATTGTCCTGTTGACCTTGGCAGCATCCAGGGGGTCATCGATATATACCAGGTATCTCTTGAAAGAGGATTACATGTATGTAACAACACGCGGCCGGAGTATCACGTAGCTTGCAAGAATGATAACCGACCAATAATATGACCAAAATCAGAGCTGACTTGTATGAATAAACTATATAAAAACGTTGGATCGTATCATATGTGTAATAAGAAATCAGAAGTCAGTTGATCAATTGAGAAATATAGGTCAGGAGGTTACGACGTAAGTTAATAGTTCAGGGTGGATCAGATGCAAGGAAGAGTTAAGGCACACGTACATATATATGATGAGTATTGAATCCAGTCTTCGCACGTCGTCGTTAGCAGATCTTGGATTTGAAGGGTATGTACCTGTATGGGTTGCTGGAAGATACACGGGTCGCTGTAGGACGTACAAATAAATGTTGTCATTGGGCACTACAAACGTAAAACTATATTCCCAGGAAACATTTTGGAAGAATATGAATGCTGTATTACAGAACTGATTGCCAGCAAGGAATTGAAGGTTTGGAAATGTTATTTGAATTGCCTTGAAGTTGTTGTAGTCTCCCATCCATGAGTCATCCCACGGTAGGGGTGCAGCAATAAGTCCCTGAGCTCCTAACATTAGGAGCTCAATATCTCATCCGAAACATGACTTCCAAGATTTTCGTTCGCGCGACCCGATCAACATGTCTATCCGCTAGCCCTAAAACAAGTGCACTCGTAAAATGATCATACCAACCGTTAGTTCCTTACTTAAGGAGCTCAACCGGCCAGGAACGTTTGACCTCCAAAAGTGCAACCCCTACCGTGGGATGACTCCCATCTCAAAAAAAGCTTGGTGGGTGTGGCTTGGAGCCGTCTCGAGTCGAAGCACGAGATGGTAAGCCGGTTGGGTCGGATGAAACTGATGTAAGCGAGGACCACAGGCGAGTGCACTAAGTTCGATATGTATGTGAAGGGTTCGTAATGAGACAGTGAAGGAGAAGGATAATGAAAGCTCAGTTACACAGCATCCATCCATCATGTTTCTTGACCAGTTCTCAGAGCTGAACAAGCATTATTTCGTCTCATGAGGGAAGCAAAACATGATCATGGGGCAGATTTCGCAGTTTGTTTCTGATACGAGTTTCAACAGCTAGCGAGCAGACAGGAGTATCTCGCGAGTGAGACTCACTAAACCAAGAAACTCAAGACCACTTCTGACATCATTTGGTAAAAAAATACAAGGCATCCAGTTTTGATGGCGCCAAAAGACATAATTCGGCCTTAGGCCAACTCATAATTACAATAAACCTATCTTGAAAACCGAAAATTAGGGTTTCAGGACCTTCGCAGGCGTGTTTGACCCGGGGTACGGGTCAAACACGTGCCACCTTTTTTTCTCCTTGGTTATAGCGTCTGGAGGGGTTGCTCTGCACGCGGGTCCCAGTGACGCTTCTCCACTGCCGCTGGTGCTGCTGCGCCTGCCCCTTCCTGCTGCAGTTGGCGTAGACAAGAGTAGTCTATCCCTTTCTGCTTCAATCGGCATGGACTGCAGAGTGCGGCCCTCGGCTTTGTCCGATAACAGACTACATGAAAAACTTAATAATTGATCTGTGACCTCCGCTGTGACGTGCGATTAAAAAATAAAATAAAATTGCAGCATTTACCGGTTGAAACGTAACCAAGAGCCCATGGTTGATGGTCGATGGTCGGTCATCGTGCACATTCTTTCTCGTCCAAACCAATGCGTGCGCTCGAGCCCGGCACTGCTACTACTAATGTGTACCTCGCCACATAATCAGGACACCAACCACACACACCCTCGGGCCCCGTAGTCACTGAGTTTGGTCGCGGTACAGGGAGAGAGAGATGATAGCTGGACAGCTAGAACAGTCAGCGAGCGGCTGTCGTCGTGACCGCAGCAGAGAAAAATTTATGGATCGACGTAGCCCCTGATCTAGGTCGCGATAGGTGAAGAGAGAGCTAATACACATAGCGACTTTCGTCGTGACACCCGCAGCGGGGAAACATATGGACGAGTGATACGATGCGAATGTAACGGCACGATTTTCCCGGTCACGGTTGGAGCGACAGAGCCCCATAAAAGAAGGCAAACGAAGTACCGCGATCGGGGACAGATTTTGAAAAGTGCCGGTTGGGCTCATAGAGCCAAATTTTATAAGTCAGATCAAATATCGGATTGATGAGTGATTGGCGACAGAGCCAAGTTGCTTAGAACTTGAATTGAAAAGGGGAGGGGATGGCTGAAAAAAGATGGAATTAGACCTGAAAATGATGTCGAAAAGCAGGGGATATGGGGATTGTCAAACATTTCCGTGACAGAACCCAGGGCTAAAGTAACGGGGAAGACTTTGATGGGCGACACGCATCCAACTACGTTTGTTTGTCGTTTCTTCAGGATACGATTTAAATAACTTGACGATACAACATGTCGTCCAAATAACCAATGTTTGGTACGATTTACCCAAACAATAGGCCAATTATCCGGATGAAACGGCGATACATACAGCAGGCTGGTTGACGTTAAATGTGCCAACTTTCCAGCCCGAATGATGTCCACGCCGTGTTTGCGAGTAAGGTTCTAAAACTGTGCACGCCTTGTATGTATCTGTGTCCGAAAAGCGAAAGACGGGGTGCTCTTTTTTCTTTCGTTACGTCAGATATTCGCAAATTTCGTTTTTTAGTATATTTCGGCCTTATAATCAAACCATTTTCTTTTCAAAAAAAGAAAAAGAGCACCCCAGCATTATATTTTGTGGTACAGACGCATAAAACGAGTGAGCAACAACTTATATTCTAACTCGCAAAAACGGCTTGGATAGTTTGACTTTTGCACGACAAAGTGATATAAATGTAAGGCATACGCTTGAAATGACTTGTTTTCACAGTATTAAACCGATTGGGCGTGACTTTTTACTTTTAAATCGACGCAACTTTGTCAGATCCTGGAATATTTGTGTTCAATATTCTACAACTATGCCACGGGGTGCTCGACGCCTGCTGAGTTTAAAAAAAAAGGCTTTGGGTAATGGGCCGGTATTCTGGGGCAGTAAAGTTAAACCGTGAAAATCCGATTTCGACAGAAGAAGCAAACAAGTAAATATCAAAAAAGAAGTAAATACCTACCATCGTCCAAAATGTTGGGACGATTTCATAAATTGCAGGAGAGATAAGAGGGAAGCCGTCTGTGGACTTTCTTCTGTGCTGTGAAAATACAGTAAAAACAAAACGCATTGCAAGTAAAAAAAAATCGACGGAGCCAATTGTCTGCCCCGTTTTGCCCGTTTTTGGGCATAACGTTTGTCCAAATTTTTATGTTTTGAAAAACTGAGCATGTCACTTTCCCCCCCTGTTCATAGCAGTCAGTCTGATCCCAACAGTGTGGCCTTCGGGTTAATATTAAAAGCAGGATTCGTCTGGCTCGAAATTTGACACTTTTCACGTGAACCAGTCTATAACCGAAACCCTCTTCCTGATTTTATTATCCGAACACGACGACACCGTAACAAAATCAAAGAACGCCCTTGGAAAAAGAAGAACGGGTCTAGATACTTCTCGCCAAACAACCGCAAGCACTTTGAGAAGAGTGAGCCCGAATCAGTAACACTTCGGGCCAAATTAAAGCGAAACCACGTATGAATAAGACAGAGTTTCGGGTTGAATGTTCTGTTTTCAGAATCGGTCTTATAAGAGGTGGCCTTATCCTTTTTCACGGTTGCTCGAGCTGAAATTTTGAATATCGTGTCTGGAATGTGGTTTTCTGGTAATCAAGAAACTAACTACATTGGTTCACGTTAAAAGTGTCAAATTTGAGCAAAAATGAAATACAAAGTGAAGCGAAAGCCAAGTTATATTTTTACTCAGGGTACCGTTTGGCCCAAACGGTATCAGGTACTTTACGTTGGCCCCTCCAGTACAACTATCAAATTAACCCACAAAACAGAGGCCCGTCTCAAATGCGGACTGCCGTACATCGTTCGCATGCCAAGTCAAAAGAAGAGGGTGTCGTCACATTTGACGTGTTCAGTCATGCGATCAGTCATACCGTTTGACTCACATGGTCGGCATGTCAAGCTTAGCGACGAAATCGTCCGTGAGGATGACACCTTCAGGCGTAGGCTCCAGTATCAAATCTTCAGTCGTGTCTCCGAGGCTCCTGTAAACAGATCGGTTGCCAACGAGAACACGGAAATTACTAAATTAGCGGAGGAAAAGGTCAACTCTGGGGCAGGTGAGTGTTTGTGGAGAGTAAGGCAGAGGGGCGGAGACGGAAGAAGAGACGAGGGAAAGCACATTATACAAACTGTTGTGTACGTGTTGCAATCTCTTCTAAACAACAGAAGGTTGGTAGGGTGCCAAGACCAGGCTAACACGGTACAGCTAAGGGGAATGAAATATATAATTTTTTGCGTTTCCACAGCTGAGGGAGACGTTGCAGCATGAAAATTGAAGAACGAATGTGATATGCTGAATTAACAGAGAGACTAAGAACGAGGGCATGCCCTCCATCGTGCTGAGTTGGATACATACTTTCTTGGAGATGGATAATATAAGTCGCGATAGAACGACATACGTTTCCGGAAACCAAAGATGTGTCGTCGAATGTCGAATATTTAGAGGTTTGTGTGTGTCTGTGGATGTGTTTTTAAGTGTGTATTGTTCATATCACGCTACAGCCGCGATATATCGGCGCCCAATGCCCAGCGTCAGTGCCAATGCGTCCATATTTGATAGAGACAACAGGATCGGTGGCCACAAGCTACAGACAGATATAATAGACGGCAAAAACAGTAAAAGGTTTAGCCATTCACTGCCAAACGTAATGAATACGAAACCGGAACTTGAACAAGCCAGCACGCCAGACAATTTGAAAGGAAATACCATAAACCAGGCAAAAACAAAGCGAGACGCATGAAAGCCACACATGGGGGATGGTAAGAGGTACCCAGGAAATACGAATTGAGTAAAACTAAACAGGCCAAGACGAAACAAAAACCTTAGCAAAACAGCCAAGCAGCGGCAAAGGAGATACACCACACAATCAGGGTCGGGAGCAGCACCCATATTAGGTTCCTGTTGAAACTACCGGATGGAGGAGTACACGCATTGCTGCATGGCGTGTAAATTTGTAACTGTGGCTGACATCTGTGATGCCCATTTTCCCAACTACACGCAAGCCCAAAAAACCAAAGGTGAGACAGACAGACATCCACAAAGCATGTAACACCATCAAACAGGCGTCGTGGCAATGTCCAGACTCTAGTAATAATATAAGTGTTGCTGCATGGTCTGTCCCCTGCTTACTGTATCTGACGACAGTGGTGGCCATACCGCCACGATCACCAGCCTACACGTCAAACGCACTATCTACTGCTGTGAACTCGAATCGACGAAGGAGGGAAGAGAAGCACGCGCATAGCCCTACGGGATCTGCACGATGGCAGCAACATCCGATTGATGTAACAGAGGCGCGCTGCGCTGTGTGCACATAGGAACAATATATGTCGGTAGAGTTCGCCGTCTAAAAAACTGGCAAGCCTGCGAAACGCCTGCTTCCGTTTGCTGGATCTTACAACACACGGCGCGATCGAGTTTAAAAGCCCACTTTTCCAAGGTGCAGATACCTCTCTCTCGACGAAATCGCTATGTCCTTCAACCAGTACAGTGCAAGGCCGGGGTTGTCGTTTAGGGCCCTCTGTCGCAGCCGGCCGTGTACATCGCTGTTGTTTTGCGTATACCGAAGGAAACGCTTACTTCAGCTTCAAAATGAAACCCCCTTCTTATGCACATACCGCGATGAAGTCGATCTGGTCAAAACTTCACCTCCCTTCAGACGAGTTCCATGTTTTTGTCGCATCACCCGCACGTATATGACGATTAAAACGAGGAATCCTCTTCCTAATTGTATCCCGCGCGTACAGCAGTAGGCACACCGATGATGTCGTCGTGTAAACCACCGCAAACAAAACGGTTTGAAGGTCTCGTCATAAACTTGTATCCAAAAAACAAAACGTTGAGGTTCTGCCTGTCTGTCTGTCTGTCTGTCTGTCCGTCCGTCGGTCGGTCTGTCTGTCTGTCTGTCTGTCTGTCTGTCTGTCTGTCTGTCTGTCTGTCTGTCTGTCTGTCTGTCTG
>JBBMKB010086774.1:0-11744 GCA_037833945.1 Alaria marginata
ACCCTAAGCCGCGTCCAAGCTCCATCCCCACGCCAGGGGTGTGGGTCTGTCATCCCCCCCCCCCCCCTGCTCCTTCTCGCTTCCTGGCGATCCCTAAGCTGGAGTCTGAGCAATGTATCATACAGTAGATTAGATAGAGAGTGTGCTGTTGTACTCGAACTACTGCACTGCTTGATTCTTGGCGCGTCGGCGCTACGTATGATATGCGCTACTAGTATTAATAGTACGTATGATGAGCATGACATACATATGATACGTACAGGTACGAGCAGCGTCGGCGCGACATACCGAGCGCAAAATGGCAAAATGGCGGTTACAAATCCTACAGTTACATTGTTTACGGTTACGTTTATTTCGCGGTCGTCATCAAACGCACCGCATGCGTACGTACAGAGGATCGTCACCGCACGGCAGTAGGGGGCATAACAGCAAAGGGAAAATACCAATGCTTACATCACCTAAAACGATGTATTGTCAGGCAACACAGAACTGCTGCTGCTGCTGCTGCACGTAGAGCCTTATTATTAATACCTCGTGTAAGCGAGCGATCCAAAAAACTTTCATATCAGTAATCTATCGTCAAATTCGTACGTACGTACCAGGTACAGCGTATGAATACCAGGCAAGCTGCAGCAGGTATTCGTATACTCGGAGCTTCGACTGTTTTTCTCCTACTGCCGAGGTCGCTGCTGCTCATATTCTAAGGACGCTTCGAAGGTCTAGATCGGCTGTGGCGTCCCACCTACGGCTGCTCTTCGCTCTACTCATCAAGCCCCTGGATGGTGAAGTGTGTGCTTGGTGCAACACTCACAGCTTCGTCAAGAGGAGGAACAGCGAAAACGTATCCTGTGTGCATGAAATACACGAGGTATGCTGTGATTCGAGTCGAACTTAATATCCACGATTTTGGACGTAAGTATAATGACCGTTTGTTCGTTATTATCAGTACAAAATTTCCCTCACATTTAAGCCCAAATCAGATCAGGTACTCTGTAGTCGAAATAATGATCGAAAGAAACGATGCTACCAGTACATTCTTGTGATATGATACGGCGGTGCTTGATAGTCGGTCGATGGGTGTTGTGCCAGCTCTGCGCTCGCCCCAGCAGCTATGTGTGTCATTCGGCACGGTAGGGCTAAGTGCGCGCAACTCTATGCAGGCACGCGGACACACGCGCGCATAAATACAGGGACGTTCAATAAGGCACGATCATACGGTTGAAGTGCCCAAAAGCTACGTAGCGCTTATTATGAATTCGTACGAGTAGCACCTTGGTATCGTACAGATGATATGATACGGGCCACATTATGAACTATCAGGTACTCTGCTGTGGCCTCGCCGAGTAGTTAATATTATCGTAAGTACGAGCACACATAGTGTCCACGGCAGGTTGCTCGTAACTCTGTCTATCCGCTATTAATAGCAGGGACGTGGACACGTACAGCGTACGCATATATATTGTTCCCTGGGATGCTCTACAATACGATACGATCATACATACGGTTAAAGCCGTATGAACGTGATGGCAGTGCGAGTACGACATATCGTATCATACATCATCAGAACGATTCTATAGGAAGATTAAGATTACCAGTATAAAGTAGCCTACGAGTACAGCATACATTGTACTTGGACTGGTATATATACCGATGCTGTTGTGCATCTCTCACACGTGGGACGGATGATCTATCATATATCCCCACTCGACGATCTAAGTCTTTCAGGGAAGATCTGTATGATCTGTATGATCTGTATGATATGCATGGTCTAGCTCATGTTGCCGGGTGGGAGCCCTATCTATGATCTGCATCTTCTAGCACATGTTTGCTGGGTTAGTTCAGTACTCTATGTACTCGCATGCAGATCCTGCACCATATCTCACGACGGCAGATACATGTGGTGGCTGGGCCGGTGTGGGTGGGGGTGTGTGTCTTGTGCTCGCGAGATCCCATACAGTACAGGACACCTAATAAGAAACAGGCTAATAAGAAACGCAGGCTGAGATTTACAGGAAAATAATAAATCCGGAAGCCTCTATGCTGAAGTTCGTGTATAACACTCCCCCTCCTAAATAAGAAACTCAACCTGGGTCAGTATTTTTGTTTCTTATTAGGTGTCCTGTAATGTACCTGGTATACAGGAGCTACTATTAGATGATCTACTGTAGATCGTCATATGTCCGAGGTGTGATATCTTTAGTCTCTAGAGTTGTAGATCATGTCTCGTGTCCCGAGCTGACGTGCGTCGTTCATCGTTTGAGAGACATGTATATAGAGGTAGGAGGCCGAGCTTTGTCCTACTGCACAGCTGGCATTTACTGTCTATATACGCTCGGTAACGCCCATCGATTACCGCCCGTGGCCGTAGTAAATATATACAACAAATCACAATTTACGACGATCTGAACACGCAAATGTGATGCGTGCGTGTACTGTGGGTCTTGATTACTATGGCCCTCCGTAATAGCCAAAGACTTACCGTCAGCCCAACTCACAGCCGGACAAAAGGGGGACCCTTTTTGCCCGCTGCAGCAGCCGCGGTGCCGTTAGCCCCGATTATGTGCCCGAAAAAATAAATAGAGGTGGTGTGGGTGCTCGCCATGAGTTGCGGGCGCGCGGTCTTGCGAGCGCGTCGGAATTGATAGTTGACGCAGGTTGGGTGTGGCACGTGCAGGCACCTGACATATGTTACGATAGAGGTGCGCCCGTTTATTTATGGGGATCCTCACTTTAGGGCGCTCTGAACCTCACCCACCAACTGATTTCGAGTAAACTGAAAGCGCAACCCGATGAACAAACCAATGTGGCCTAGGTATACAGAAAAATCCGGCTGAAAAACAAGGAGTTTCCGACGATTTTGGGTTAAGGAGTCCCGGCATTCAGAAAAAAAAACAAAAGTGCTACCTCTATCGTAGCACCCGTCACCTGCCGCGGGCGTGTTTGCTTTCTTGTTCATACCCTCGATTGCCTGAAAAGACCGGGGGTATGCCCCCCCTTTGATCAGTATCCAAGCGTCATCCCACGGTAGGGGTGCTGTAGTAGTAGCCCTCTCTTGAAGGGGTAGCAATAGTTTTGGCTGGTGCAGCGTAATAGCGCCGGTGGTACGTGCAGGTGGGTCCAAAGAAGAGGAATCATGCAACGGAAGGGGTGCAAGCAGAATCTTCTGAGCTCCTAACAGGAGGAGCTCAACATCTCACCCTTAACATGACTTCGAAGGCATTCGTTCGCGCCACCCGACCAACACCTTCTCTGCGCTATGATAGTCCCAGACATAGTATAACTACGATATAATTATCATATATACTAACCGGTAGTTCTTGACTTGAGGCGCTCGACGGGTCAGAAACGTTAGGCCCAAACAGTACCAAACCCTACGGTGGGGATGACTCCCTACATGATAATGTCATCGTGATGTCCATACTACGGTGGAGAACGTGATAAAAGAGCACCTCGAAACAGGCCCGCGCTGCCACCTCGTATGCCCGTGCCACTGTTTTCTCGGGACGGGTGCTACTATTTGTATCTGTGGTTTTCTTCTTTCGGGAATGATTTGAGTGATCAACGTTGAAGAGCATGCTGCACATTGTCGGAGGGCAAGCATCATAATAATAAAATAATAATAGAGGTGCACCATAACATTTTCTCAAGATCCTTATCAGAGGTCCACACGGGAAACAAAACGACAATTGTGACAAAAAAAATGAAAAGTGTGCCCCGATGAAAAATCCCATGACCCAGGCATATACACAACAAACGGAACTGTAAACATTCTACGATATTTGTGTGGTTTTCTCGGCTTAGAAGCCCCGTCCGTTGGCCAGGTTTTGGTTTGGCCAAAAAGTGCTATACTATTACGGGGGACCATAGTAAACAAGACCTACGGTACACACAAAAACCTATACATTCACCTATTTTTGCTAACAATATTTGGTCCTGTTTACTATGGTCCCCCGTAATAATAGTTCCTCTAGGGTAGCATGAGTCTCAGATTGGGTATAATGTGGTATAGGCGCTACAATCATATGTGTTCTGTTACGGGGGACCATAATATATAGGACCTACGGTACACACAAAAACCTATATATTTACGAAGTACCTATTTTTACTAACAATATGTGGTTCTATTTACTAGGGTCTCCTATAAATAGCGTAGGCGTCACAAGACGTGACAAGCCGGTTTGGCCGATCTTGAAAGTCTGTTTCCTCTTACTGCGGACGTTGCTGAATCGGGTGCCCCAATTAATAGGGTCGGAGCGTCAGCAAATTGATCGCGATGGGCACCAGAGTTAACGGGTCCGTCAACCCTTATGGAGCGAAGGATTCCAACCACCCAAGACGGCGTTTCCGCGAGGGCCGTGGTGCCGCAAGGGTGTTTTCAGCAGATGGAGACAGAACAGGGGCTGTTGCCCACGGCGGGCTGATGGGCTCGTTCCACCTAAACTCTCGCTACAGCGGGTTCAAAACCATCGGAAAGGGCTCGTTCGGGGTGGTTTGCTCAGCATGGGACTATCGCCAGGTATGATCTGATGTGCGTACGTATGTAGCTTTGCAGAAGTAGAGCGCTTGGCAGGTAGTTGGCGACACATTTTTCAGCACGCAAGACTATGGTAATGTGTTATTACGGGGGGCCATAGTAATCACAGGACCAAATATTGGTTCTAAAAATAGTATAACATATAGGTTTTAGTGTCTAACGTGGGTCCTGATTACTATGGTCCTCCGTAATAGAAGCCTACACTACATCCGCAAAGAAGCTATTGCGGGGGACTATAATAGTAAATAGGACCTACGGTACAGACAAAAACCTATACACTTCCCTATTTTTTACTATTACGGGGGATGTGAATGCCAGGTCCCCTGAACCAACATGCCTACTCATATTGTAGGAAACCCTTCGTAACGCACAGGATCGTAGTGAATAGGACCTACGGTACAGACAAAAACCTATACACTTCCCTATTTTTACTGACAATATTTGGTCCTATTTACTATGGTCTCCCGTATTAGTGGCCTGGACAGGGGCATCACACGATCGGCAGGGAGCCGTTCGGAGCTGTCCGCTCGCCATGTGGCTATCAGCAGGTGTATACGATATCCATGCGCAGCTACGACGGTTTCGTGTATGTATCCGTGTCCATTCGTACTGTTTTTTTTTGTAACAGCTTTTGCTTTCTAGCTCCACCCCCCTGGTTCTCTGGCTAGAGTGGCTTCCAAAATATCGGGAAGGGGTCGTGGTTGTTTGCTCGGCATTGGACTATCGCCAGGTATGTAATAATGGGGCGGGAAGCACGTGAATCTTTCGACTATCACCAGGTATGTAATAATAGGGGGGGGCAGGAGGGGGTGAAATTTAATGAACTCGTACGGTTTCAAGACATTTATCAGTTTTGACGTTATGTAGAGGGAGAGGATACGATATTGTATAGGGGGGGGGGGAGGGGGGCTGGAATTTAGTTAATTTAGCTATTCCAAGTCATTATTTGTTTTTGATGGTAGAGGTAGACGATAGGCGCAGCGGCTACGCAGAAACAGAACGTTGGGTGAGTCGCTGACAAAAAAAGACCGGCAGGGGGTCGTTTTCGGAGTGTTTTTCTTGGCGTGGGACTATTGGTAGGTATGATCTGATGTGCGCAGCTCAGACGCGCGCTTCGATAGGAAGCTCGGACGACTCGTGCTGCGATATACAGGGGTGGCCCTTTTCGGCTGATATGTTGACAGATGAACCATAAGTATCCCGATGTCCCGCTACAGTAAAGCCAACCTACCATTGCAACTCCTAGTACTCAGCCATCGCCATATCCGTATCGCGTACCTGGTAGTAAATAAAGTACGTTCAACACAGGTTTTCTGGATGACGGGACGCGTGCTACTTCAGACTAGGTATTACTTACTATTAGTATACCACTTTTTGGCTGACTTTTTTTCTGGGTGACGGGGGCTCCTTAACCCAAAACCGTCCGAAATGTCAAAATCTTGTTTTTCGATAGGATTGTTTCGTATATACCTAGGACATGGGATTGTCCATCGGGATGCGATTTTATTTTCCCTCCCAGAGCTACACAGGTGGGAGTGTAAGACACTGGTTATTTCACCCGTGAGGTTTTTCCCCAGAAGATCAGTGTTTTGGGAGAGGTATAGAGGTCCTCAAGTGAGGAAGCCCCAGAAAACAAAATGATATCATTACAGTCGAGGTCCCTCTTTAGTGCGGGTTCAATAGTGCGGGTACCCGGTATAGTGCGAGTGAAATCGCTTGGCACGAATGTTGCCGCCCCTACTAAAACCTATATGTTTCCCAATTATATATAGTGCGGGTGCCCGCTATAGTGCGGGTGATATCGCTTGGCGCATACCCGCACTATAGAGGGACCTCGACTGTATACTGATTACAGTACCGTAGCATTGTGTCAGACGTGTGGTACGATAGGAGTGTACGGTACGGTACCCGCATTTGATGAGGAACCTTGCTTGAAAAAATCAAAAACTTCACCCAGCACTCGACTTTTATGACAAATTTTACCAAGCCCGCGATACACACCAAGAAGACGATTGTACGCACCAGGTAGCGGAGGCGTTACGTCATGAGTCGTGATAATATACATATTTCACGGGGGTTTTTTGTCCCGAGTCGTGACATACCAGTACTCCCCTTGATTTTTTCAAAACTCTTTACACTCTGCCAGCGTTCGTGAAACAGCATGTTATATACGGTTCGTGAACATGTCCCTTTTTTTGGTTTTTGTCACACGATTTGTTGACATTCGCTTTCGTCGTTAAGAACACTCTCTTCCCCGGAATGGGCCATTTTTACTCACCACAATGACACGTTTTTCGTGACCAATTTTTCACGAAACGTGGCATTTTGAATGTGTAACAAGTAGTAGATGTTAAGCCGCGAAAAGTCTTCACTGCCACTATTCGTGGTGAAGGATGTTACGATTCGCGCAAATTTTTGTTTTTGTTTTTTTAACGATTGTTGGCGTTTGTTTTGTTCGTCATTAAGAACGACCTCATCATCAATTAACGCCCTCTTCTTTGTTGTGCAGCGGAAAAAAGTGGCAATCAAGAAAATCGCAATGGCGCCGGACGAGGTTTGCGCAAAGCATGCCCTGCGCGAGATACGCGTAATGAGGTACGTGGACGCAATCTACGATGGAGGTGTGCACCGACCATTGTTTTGTCCGAAGCTCATCACTTGAGTATTACTAGATTACTCTATACTATTAATAAGTGATTTTGAGCAAACTGAAAGTGCAATCGGAATGTCATTTTAACTGTTGGCCCGAACTTGTTCATCGACAATGTGCAGCGTGAGAATCAACGTTAATCACTCCTAAGGGTTAGGGTTTGGGTTAGGGTTAGGGTTAAGGTTAGAAGCTGAATAACCCTCCGCCTTCTTCGCGTGATTCAAACGATTGAGACCCTTCGAGCATATCGCGTCCGAGGAAAAGATGTTCGCCAACGAGAACCACGAAGAGATTTACATCACCATGGCTGGACTGTGACCTCCACTATGGACACATTCTCGATAGAGGTTCACCATTTTGTTTCTGAAGCTCCTCACTTGAGGAGCTCAATAGCCCATCGAAAAACTGATTTTGAGCAAACTGAAAGTGCAATGCGATGAGCAAATCCGTGACCCATCTAGAAAAAAGAAGCATAATGATAAAATAGAATGACATTCCGACGATTTTGGGTTAAAGAGCCCGGTCATCCGGAAAAAAACCCCGCCAAAAATGCTACCTCTATCGTAGAACGCGTCTATGCCATCAACACGTCGCGTGTTGTACTGCTTGTATAGTAGTGCGAGCAAAACAAGCGCTCGTCTATATGTTCGCGTGATTCAGATACCTTCAACCCCACGAGAACGTATAGCTCGAGCTAAAGCTTCCCCCCTGTTTTGTTGTTGGCGATATTTCAGGTACCTGGGACCACACGACAATATCGTGTCTCTAGAAGATCTCTTCGTGAGCGAGAACCACGATGAGATTTACATCGTCATGGAGCTGCTGGACTGTGACCTGCACTACGTCATTAATAAGTCGAAGCAGGCGTTGGGGAACGCCCACCACCGATACTTCATGTTCCAGATCCTACGGGGAGTCAAGGTGAGATATTATGAGGTATCTAACAACAACAACAACAACAACAGTGTACACCACTTTGTCCGGCATTGCAAGGAGCGTCTCTATAGAGTATTAATACCAAAACGATCCTTACATTTCCTGACAAAACGCTATGAATGGTGAGTTGCGTTAACTGTAGTTTGCATTACACCCCAGAGTTAAGGGAGTCTGTATTGTTACCGCGGACTGGATTACGACGATGGATGCCAATACAACAACGATAATGGCATCAGTATGGCCGAGCATACATCTTCACATCTTTTATAAACATTATTTCAAATACGTCAGCTGTGAGTGTGATCAAATTAATAGTCGATACTCATATTTGCAAGCTGCGTGAGACTCCGTCTTGTCAAACCAATGCTTCAGTTTTCCTCAGTTTTCTCTACATAGCCCTTGTATGGTTCTTGCGCAGTAGAAGAGACGTCTCCCACTTTTCTCGCAGACCTTCGCCTCACACCTCCGCACCCTCCTTCTTGCGCATGCACCAAAATGCCAAAAAAATCGTTTTTGTTTTTTTTTGGGGAGAAGTTTTTACACGACAATCGGGTCATCCATCGTGACCTTAAGCCCGGAAACGTGCTGGTGACCAAAAACTGTCAGCTGAGGATTACCGATTTCGGGCTGGCGCGGCTGCGGCCGATGGGAAGCGGCATCGACCCCGACGACGAGGTATGATATGTGATGAAGAAGACGATCCGATATCCGATACCGGCTTAGAAAAACGATATCCGATAAACAGTCCGATAATATCGGATGGGATAGAATTACCAAACAAAACGTCCGATATTTATCGGATCGGATCGAGTCGCTGAAAAGTCCAATGCCGATACAATAATCGCGACCCCGACGGTGAGGTGTGTGTGTGTGTCCGAACAAAGCGACATCCGATACCGGCCTAAAAAAACGATATCCGATAAAATATCCGATATACGTATATATCGGATCAAATCGGGTCGAATCGGATCTCCAAAAACTGCAGTGCCGATATGATAATCGATACCAGGTATGATGAGATGATAGCGCGTCGTAGGGAAAAAGAGTTTATCGAAACGGGGGGGGGGGGGAGGGGGTTGTGTCACCTCCAACCTTTAAAGGGGCGAAAGTACTGTACTGAATCAATTGTTGGTATTAATAGTTGTTTCTTTTTAGGAGGCGATACGGTAGCAAGACTGCGGCCGATAGGCAGCGACCCCGACCCCGACGACGAGGTATCATAAAGGAGTTCCATCGCGGGTACGCAGGGATGTTGGTGGTGGGTAGATGTTGCGGGGGGGTGGGTATTCATTGTCATGCATGGTTCGGTTCCTTAGATGTTGAGGTGAGGTTGGGGTAGAACAGAAGGGATGTGACCTCTTTGGGACCGCCAAAGAAGGGTTCAGCTCTAATCGCAAGGGTAGTTTGTTTCCGAATCGTGGGTGCAGTTGAAAAGAATAAAGTCAACTAATACTACTGTAGCTATTTCGTGATGGTTCTTTTCCGTCTCTCGCCCTCAATAACATGTCGGCCTTTTCGACGACATGTCGGCCTTTTCGAAGATTTTTTCTCCCGCTTCTGCAAAACAAAATTCGATCTTGGCCCCGTGTGTACGATTGTCAGCTATTATTATTACGGGGGACCAAAGTAAATAGGGACCTACGGTACATACAAAAACCTATATATTTACCTATTTTTACTATTAATAACAATATTTGGTCCTATTTACTATGGTCCCCCGTAATAGTGAAGGCTATTTTCCGTTGCTAGCCCGCAATAACATGTTTTCTGGCCAAAAACCAGAAATTGCCCCCACGTCTGCAATTTGTTTTGCAATTTTTTTTGAGGTGGACCATCCGATGACCGAGACCGCCGTGACCCGCTGGTACCGCCCCCCCGAGCTGATGCTCTGCCCCGACGGGCTGTACGGGTACGCGGTCGACCTTTGGAGCGTCGGCTGCATCTTCGCTGAGCTGCTCGGCCGCCACCCCTTCTTCCCCGGCGAGGTGACACGATGCGACTTGTTCCTCTTTTGGGAGCGATTTTACCGATTTTGTGCGATTTTAAGCCGTTTTGGGGGACAATAATTATAGTTGGGAATTGTCTCGGAAACAGATTTAAAGTGAAGAAAACAGTGTTAACCCCTTTGGAGCTTCAGAGGGGAAAATTGACGAAATCAATTTTTGGGGGACAATAACTAAAGTTGGGAATTGTCTCGGAAACAGATTTAAATTGAAGAAAACAGTGTTAACCCCTTTGGGGCTTCAGAGGGGAAAATTGACGAAATAAATTGACGATTCCAGAATCGGTCACACGAAGCAGCCGGGGACGCCGACCAGAGTGTGTGTTCTAAGCGCAACGGTAGAAAGGTATACGACACGCGCACGGCATTCTGGTATTCGTACTGCAGCAGGCTCTTCCTGGCCGGTTGATAATATCGCAAATCTCTTGTTGTTGGTCGATATAAACGAGCCTCAAAAGGGTTAAGACATTCGTCTGTATTGCTCGAAACATCGGAGCGTCGGCTACCTCTTCGCTGAGCTGCTCGGCCGCCACCCCCTTCTTTCTCGGAGAGGTGATGCGATGTACCTGGTATCCTTTTTTAGGGCGATTTTCGTTTTCCCGTTTTTGAGGCACGATCGAACCCACAACTGACGTATTTGAAATAACTTTACATACACTGGTTATATTTTTTACCTGAAATTTGAGTCGGGAACATACTTGAAGTAGACAAAAGGGTTATTACGTTGAGTCATGTTTTCGATCCGACAATGTACAGCATGAGCTTCAGCATCAATCGCTCACTAAAAAAAACATTCCCGTAAATCCTAGGACACATGCTATTACGGGGGAACGTAGTTAATAGGACCTACGGTAGACACAAAAACCTATATATTTCTCTAATTTTTCTACCAATATTTGGTCCTATTAACTACGTTCCCCCGTAATAGGTTATGAAGGGGGTATCCCATGTGTTTTCAGGGGCTCTTCACATATGGAACGCCACATATGTACGTCGCCCAAAAAGCGGCCTTCCGATAAAAACAAAAAATGAGCCACCCCATGAAACCTACCATGGCCTAGGTAGACCACGGATACTGCTAAGAGAAATGAAGCGTTCTTCCGGCGAAAATCCCGGTGAAAGAGCGCAACGGTTGCAGTTCGTGTGGTGTCCCATACTAACGATGTGCGTCCTACGTGCTCACTCCTCTCTGTTGGGTAGATCCTCAGTTGATACCCCAAGCGTAGCACGCATCGTAACACGTGTCCCGGCACTCACATCCCCACACGTCTCTGGCCGGCCCCCTACCCGTGTTTCGCGTCTGCCCCGCGCTTTTTCAGAACTTTAAGGACCAACTTTCTCTCATTTTCAACGCGGTCGGGTCACCCAAACCGCATGAGGTCGCCCACATCCGCAACCCGGAGGCTCTGCGGTTTTTGGAGTCGATGCGGGATCGAGTGAAGGTATGCTAAATTTGATGCGAGTCGACGAGGGAAGAAAGGGCTGAATTATTCTCGCGATAAAACTTAGGCGCGTACCGTAGCAAGGAGGGGGGAGAAGGGTCTGCTATGTGACCCCGGATCCGAGTTACAAGGAAGATGGAGAGAGAAGAAGAAAGAGCGAAGATAGTAGATGGGATGAGC
>JBBMKB010086785.1:0-11744 GCA_037833945.1 Alaria marginata
CCCGGTGGCGGAATATCTAGTTTCCTGGAGCCTCTTCCAGAGGCTCCCAAGCAATATCATAACACCGTGGTGCAGACAAGGGTCCCTACAGGTCTCTCTACTGGATGGTCCCAAGGTGCTACTCACTTGCGTTCGTTAGATGTTGATATATTGTTATTAGTAGCGTCTAAGGAACGCCGGGAACGCACACTAGAAGGGATGCAACGAAAGCGTTCTTTCCAATTTATAAACGCACATGCCTCCAAGGCATGTAGAAACCTTCATAAAACCCTTATACATCCCGGTGGCGGAAAATCTTGTATCCTGGAGCCTTTTAAGAGGACCCCAGGACAAAACCATAACACTTTGAGCAAGCGATGTAATTGTTTCGGAACTTTTACCGGGATCGCTCGCCGATCTTAGCGAGCAGGACCGCGAGACTCCCTAGATCGCGGCGGGTGGCATGTGCGGAGGCACCGCCGCAAGCGCGTGGCCGTGGCTTGTTCGAGGCCGGATGTTTCGACCGCGGTAAAAAAAACGGTTTAAAAAACTGCTTAAAAAAAAACACGGTCAAGAACAGAGAGAGTTTTTTAATTATGGAATCAGAAACCAGACCCCTAAATAAACCATGCTCACAGCTGACGTATTTGAAATAATTTTAGAAAATTGTGGTTTGAGGTGGTAAAATGATACCTTCAGTTTGTTGATTTCACGTCGGTTCTTTTAGAGCAAGATACAAGCAGTACCGACTGTACTGGTAAAATATCTGGTACTACTTCTTGTAAAGTGCATACCAGTACATACGTACCTAGTGCGCGCGCCTCCCCTTCCCCACTCAACCTCCCCCGCCATTGACATTCGGAAATAACAGAAAGGGCAAGGTTAGGTCGTGATCAGGAACGAAAAAAGCGCCACCAGCGAAGGCGGCAGGTTCGCGTGAAAAGCGGGGAGAGGGGGGGGGGGGGGGGGGGGTGTGTGCGTGTGGTCGTCTGACCCCCCTGCAGATCGTGTGCTTCGTCGTTGTTGTGCGTTGCTGCTGGTTGGTTGGAGCAGCGCTGTTCTAGGTTCAAGTTATGTTGCGCCGCATTCAGAATACTACGTCGTTGGTCGATGGTGCGGGCACTACAATTTAATGGGCACCTTCTCGTCGTGCCGTTGTTTCCGGGCGAACATAACCTATTAATGTGAATCCGGACCAAATATGGTTAACAGTAAAAAATAGAGGAATATATAGGTTTTGGTGTGTATGTTTGGTCCTGATTACTGTGGTCCCCCGTAAAAATAGGACGCCCCAGTAGTCATGATCGACGGGGCGCACGTGGAGAAAAACAAAGAGGGCCCTACGACGACGTGCCGTTGATGCGCGAGGCTATGTCGTCCTGAGAAATGTTAAGCTTGGGTGTCGAAGAATGAATAGCTTGTTTTCCACTGGGAACTATCCGAACCAACCCTCCGACCGCCCATCATCACAAACGTAGCAGGCTCTAGGCGTGGCAGAGGTCCCTCCTGGAGGAACTGCTTGATGAGATAAAACATTGCGTTTGGGCACAGGGGCCCACAACTCGACTTTGTGCACCGGGATTCCATCCACACCAAACCAAACCAAACCCCTCCCCATCCTCACAAAACACAGTGAGTGCTCGGCATCGCAGAGGCCCCTCTTGGAGAAACTGCTTGGGGGAATAAATCGACTTTGTGCACCGGGATTCCATCCAAACCAAACCCCTCCCCATGACATCACCACTATCAATAACACAGTTAGGTATCGACCTAGCAAAGGTCCCTCTTGGAGAAACTGCTTGAGACTTCCAAGAGAGGCGTCGCCGCCGATCAAGTCAGGGGTGCCTCCCCGGATATTTCTCTGCCTTCCCCCTGCTCCCTCGTTCCCGCCGGTGCCTGCCCGGCGTCGGCACCAGCACCGCCACCTTCCGCCGACCTTCGGCCTTCCTTTTCCAGCCTGCCAACGCGCCGGTGTAGGTTTGCGACGTACCGCGGGCTGAACTGTGAGGGAATGAGGTAGTCCGCTTTTTGGCGCTTGTCCCCATCTCCCACAGCCTCGCCGTCGGAGGAGACGTGATTCGCATCGACAACAACCGTTCTTGCCGATGCCTGCTCAGCATCGGCACAAACACCTCCGCCACCTTCCGCCGAACTTCGGCGTTTATCTTTTTCCATTGCTTCCAGCCTGCAAAATCTCCGGTGTAGACTTGCGACGTAGCGTGGGTTGAACTTCGAGGGCATGAGGTAGTGCGCTTTTCGGCGCTTGTCCCCGTCTCCGACCGCGTCGCCGTTGAAGGAGAATTGGTTTGCATCGACAAGACAGCGCGACAAGTCTCTGAACATGCCGAGCACCTTCTGCCGCAATGGTACCTCGCTAATGCTCCTCAACCCTGACTCCTCCCGCGCGCTCCGCATGGCCTCCAATGCGTCCGGAAAGTACACGGGCTCCCCTCCCTTCAGCCTCCTCAAGACATAGAGCAGCACCGCGTTCTCTGTAAACTCGAGTGTGTCCTTGTTCGGTGCGGAGCGGTGCAGCTCGAGGAAGTCGAGGTACCCCTCGACCGTCGAGTTGCCTTCCCTGAACTCCCTTTCCGCTTCTCTGTAGCCATCCGCGTAACACCGGTTGCACAGCCAACTCTCGGCGTTCAGCCTGCCGCCACTGAGGTGCAGGGCTGTGCACGTGGCGTGGGGCGATGTAAAATATCGGTCGAACTGTTTCAACAATGAGTCCGGATGCCTCCACTGGAGGGCGTGGCGCGAAGCACAAACCGCGCAACACCGTTCATTCCTGCATTTTTCCTGCAGCCGCCGTTCAGCCACCTGCGCGAAGAAACACGTCCCTCTATCGCACAGGCAGTTATCCCGAGAGGGAATAAAGCCTTCTCTCACATCCGTTTTGAACGGGGGGGGCGGAGATTGGTCGTTCGCGTCCGCAGTGTTGGACGGGAGGGGCGCAGATGATAGACGCGCCCAAACGCTCGCAGCATCGGCCACCGCCTCGTCCGACTCGAAGTGCTTCCAGCGAGGGCCGTCAGCCATCTCGGAGGGACGTTGGTTACACGCGGAGCACACGCGCAACCCCTCCGGACCTTCCTCGCCGCAGGCATCGCGACCACATCCACACCTCCTCTTTCCCTTCCTTGCTCTCTTTGGCTGCTGGTCCGTCATGGGAGATGGGCGGTTGTCACTCGGATCCGAGCAACGACGCCGCTGCCGCGTGCTGCGACCACTGTTTGCCGTGGCCGCCGAGCTTTGTGGGGATGCAGCTCCGTCATCGCTGCTTTCGGGACTTTCCTCGGCCGTGACCGACCCTGGGGCTTCTTCACCTGTAACCAGAAGAATATTGTACATCGAATTCAATGTTCTGCTTGCCGTAACCACTGGACCGGACCACGCTGCAAAAAAACAAATGTCCCACACTAAATCCAAGTATTTTTTCCCCCAAAAACGTGGGTGCAGTTCTAAAGGTACTATTACGGGGGACCATAGTAAATAGGATCAAATGTTGTTAGCAAAAACAGATAAATACATGGTTTTTTGTGTTGAACGTAGGTCCTGTTTGCTTACGGTCCTCCGTAATATTAATACAGCAAACCTCAACCCCTTTGGGGCTTTCAAGGGGAAAATATGCACAAAGAAAATGCGACGACTACATAACCGGCCACACGTGCGAGCGGCCCGGGCTGCCCGGGTAGGGAGGGGGGGGGTGTCCGAAGAACAACGCTATCATAGGAGCCACGCGACACGCGCACAGCGTGCTCATACTTTCGTACCGCTGCGCGCTCGTTCTATAAATAGACGGTGAATAAGATCGCATTTTCTCGTGTTTTTGGTCGACATATATTATAGGCCTCAACAGGATTAAGACTCGTGGTACGGAGAGGTTCGTAGCACTTTTTGCCTTGAGACGGTTTCTGAAAGACGGGGCTCCTTAAGGGGGTAGTTAGATCCCTCATAAATAATTCATATTTTTTTCTCCCTCTTTATGTGTTACGATTCGCCGAAATCACCAAAAAAGAAAACGCTCAGATCGTACCAGGTAGTATACAGTACGCGATAGCAGTTAAGAATCTCCTACTGTGGCTAAGGCTCGCGGCTTATTGTGATGTCATCGTTGAGCACAGGCTGTCAAAGGCCATTGTATAGGATTTAGAGTCGCGTCCTTGCTGAGCACAAATGCTTAGTTGTAAATTCTTAAAATTACATAAAAACTCGGCCTGAAATTCTTAACTGCCAAATTAACACATGTCGCGTACTGTAATCGCTGAAATTAGCATATTCAGGTGTGAACAGCAGCAAAAAACGTAAAAAAAACGCCAAAGACATGTTCGCGGTAACGAAAACTTTGCTTGCGGCAGTTTCGAGTTCCCCAACGTTGATAGGTTTTTCTGAAAGCCAAGGATATCAGCCATCTTTCCCTTTCGAGAATAATCTGTGCAAATGGTGTGTGTGCAGAGCTACACACTCGCGAAAATCGGGCAATTTTGGCCGACGTGACCCTGCGCCAGTTAAATGGGGCCCTGTGTAAGGAGGCACATCGCATTCACGCAAACCGACATATCGAGGGCTGTACTCCGGGGAGATTGTTTGAAATAGGCTTTGAGAGGTGTGCCCCAAAGGTCGGCAGTGGGGAAGGCGTCGTTCGGCCAGGAGCCAGGAGGTCGCTCGTACCTTTGTCCTCCTCGCATCCGTGTGTTATTACGCCGCTCCTTTCAGTAAGCAAAAGAGCACCCATAGTAAAGCGAGCAGCAACTAACTACTCCACCCACAACGCATTTCGTGCGACTCCCGCAAATACAAATTGCTCTGTGGGTCATCAGCTACAGGAAAAGGTATTCACCGTTAGGCAACTGGGCGACCCGCACACAAACCAGGGAGTCAGTCCCCTCGGATCCCAGCGAGCTACCTGGCCCGAGGAGGCCCGGTGATTCTACAATCGAAAAAAATTACGACGAGGCACGATTTTTCGACACACAGACCAGAAACGAGTCCGAGAACTTCAGTGACGATCACGCTGGAGTCATGCGGTCATGTAGATCCCTTGAGGGGCTGCGATGGTGCGGTGGCCGCAAAGATCTGGTTGTTCCTCAAATCGGGTTGCTGTAAGGACGCTGTTGATTATGCGTATTTCTGTGTCAAAACTCTTCCTTTTGTCTCAAGAGGAAGCTGCTCATTGGTTCTTCCGGCAAATAATTTGAAAAAATGACAGTCTAAGTTATTTTTTTTAGACAAAAAACTTTTTTATTACGTAAAATGTCTGAACTGCTCCCTTAACCCAAAATCGTCGGAATTTCGTTCTTGTTTTGCAAAAAAAAAATTAAGTACTGTACACCTACAGTAAGCCATCTGATTTTTCACACGGAATCGGCCACACGTACGAGCAATCCGGGCTGCCGGGGTAGGGGTGGGGGGTGTACTATTTCTTGCATAGCCGTAGTCATAAGACCATAGACCCTCGCATCCCTACAATGTCGGGACGGAGTACGTCGGGTTTTTACCGACCAGGCAGACATCGCGTGCACCAAGCGCGATGGGGGGATCAGAAGCGCACCGCTAGGAGCTATGTATACGAGTATACGACACGCGGACAGCATACTCATACTCTCGCACCGACCGCTGCATGCACCGTCCTATTAATATTAACAGGCGCTAAAAAAGATCGCGCTTCTCGTGGATTGGGTCGAAGTACATTATAACAGTAGCACAGTAGTACAGTAGTACAGTAGCCCCAAAAGGGTCCACGATAATTTTTAAAAAAAACGCCACCAAGAACAAGATCACGCTCGTACGTACCGCATGTATGTGAAGGTGGACGAGACTGCTGCAACTGCAACAACAACAACGACAGCAACAACAACAACAACAACAAAACGGGGGACTGTACGCAGGTTTAAAGTCTCGGCTGTTATTGTTGTATATACACCGCCTACAAAGAGGTCTTAGTTTATAGCGAAGCCACCTTTTGAGCAGTAGGACTATTAATATACTTCGAAGTATAACTTATGACCGCGGTGCAAAAAATCACTTACTGTGCGAGTTCACAAAAAGGGTATCCTGCCTCGAAATTCAAGCGGTTTTCCTCCCAAAACAAATGCGTGCAGTTTCAATCGGGTGGTGCTCGCAGATTAAGTTTTGGTTTCGCCAATATAGTACCTGGTTGGTTGATCTCGACCTTCACTTTCGCTTTGTAGGTGTCGACTTTCACTTCCGCTTTGTAGGTGTCGACTTTCACGTCCGGACTGTACGAGGTCTCGACTTTCACTTTCACATTGGAGGCACCGCCAGCCTCCCCGACCTCCATCGCAGTGTAACTGGCCGTTGTAACGGGCGGCAGACATGCAAGGCAGGACGGGTAAGAGACGGGCGCAACAAATACAATGCTGTTAATAAATACCAGTAGGCGCCTATTTTTACTTTTATTTTATTTTTTGTTCATCCCATTTATTATATTCGCACTTTTCTTTCTCCTTCTCCCTCCCTAGACGTAACTCAGATCCGGAGTCACTAACCAGGCTCTTCTCCCCCCTCCCCGCAACGGTACGCGCGTTCGTTTTTATCGCGAGAACAATTCAGGACTTTCTTCCCTCGTCGACTCGCGTCGAGTTGTGCTTACTCACTCTACAAAGCACTCTTCTCAGTTGGTGTCTCAAGAAATAAAACCTCCGTACCGAGATTCGAAACCCTGACTCCAACCTTAGCAGTATTCGAGGTTAACCACTAGACCACCAGGGCGACCGGCTAGTAGGCGCCTATAGTCTAATGGGTTTCCAAAAGTATTGGCCCATGTTTGAATCGGGGACCCCTAACAAAATTAACAGCGCCCTAACCTAACCAATTTACCCACGAGCCTGTGGGAGAAAACCACAGGTCGGACACTAGCATTCTAGTTTTAGTGTTGCTCCCGTTTTTGCCATGGCCGTTTCAGTGGAAACCCCAACTTTGGTGAATAGCACCGGGCGGGGTCAAGGTGTATTGGTAGGTCTTGCCGGCGGCCAAGTATATATTCCCAGGGTCAGTTTGGAGGGTTCATGTCCGGGTGGGACGAGGTCCAGGTGGGATCAGGGTGCCAAGCAGGAGCAGGATCGGTAAAAGCATCGACGCGCGACAATTTCTGACAGGCTCGTGTCGTCTCTAGTCTCTACAAGTTCTTGTACTTCCACTCATAACTTAGTGCCTTGCATGAACGGAACAACACCATTGTTTTTCTTGTGATTGCAACTTGTTATTTCTTGCTGTAGCGAATGCCGCTACGCATGAGTGATTTGTCGGGTACACACTTAACCCTCGTGGGGTCCACGTATATATAGCGACCTATAAACAAAGGACAAGTATATACAATCTTTATCAAGCGTCCAGGAAGAGTTTCAACAACAACAGTACTACAGCAGTACGAGTATCCCCCATACATGTTGCATGCGTGTCGCACAGCTCCTAGCGTGGCAGTTCAAACACATCCCCTACCCCCAGCGACCCGAGCGAGCTGCTTGGTGTGGTCGAATTCTGCTTTAGGCTGCCGTGAAGCAGTATCATCTATGAGAGCATGCCCGAAAACGGCTATTAGTACGGTGGACCATAGTAAACAAGACCAACTATTCTTAGCAAAAATAGGAGAATATATATATTTTGTGTGAACCGTAGGTCTTGTTTACTATGTTCCCCCGTAATAATACTAATACTACGAGTACAGCTATGATGCCGCTGTTGCATACTGGTACACGCCAGGTCGGCCGGCCGAGCGGCGGTGTGACGATAACGAGCGACGGCGCAAACTCCACTACGGCTGTGGCGTAAAATATCACACCAGTTGATATAATTCGTGCGTACCGGTCGCCCCGGTCGTCTCTAGTGGTTAACCTCCAATAATACTACCAAGGTTGGAGTCAGGGGTTCAAATCTCGGTACGGAGATTTTAATTTCTAGAGACACCAACCACCGAGAGCGCTTTCTAGCGTGGGTAAGCACAGTTCGACGCGGGTCGGCCAGGGAAGAAAGTGCTGAATTATTCTCGCGATAAAAATTGAGGCGTGTACTGTACAGTACGTAGTGGGGAGGGAGGAGAAGAGCCTGCTTAGTGACTGACCCCTGATCTGAGTTACGACTACAGTACGAGCTGGGTCAGCCATGCCGTTGTCGGAACGGAAGATCGGCCATGCACGAACCAATTTTGCGCAGTTGGACTTGAAAACTTGACATGGTGGTGTTGTTCATGCACCAACCGAGACGTGTCTTTCCGGGCTCTTCAAAAATCTTTTTTTGTTCGAAAGATAAAGATATGACCGAAACAAAACCCAAAAAGCTAGAAAAACGACTGAACCTCATCTGAAAAACAAAAAAATAAAAAAATAAAAAGCCAGGAAAGACGTAATTTCGCACGGGCGTCACGAATACGGTGTTGAAATTTCAGATCGAAAATCGCAAAATTGAGCTGTGCATCGCAGCAATATATGTTTTTTCGTTGCACTTGGTTACACACTTGTATTAAGTATGGAAATTTGTTTTCGCCATATCTCTTGACGGTCGACGAATTGGGCAATGAAACTGATGGCGATCTTCTCCTTGTATGCTTGGTGATATCTACATCAAATTTCACCTTAATCGTAAACGACTTGTTTTTGAACTTTCATCGTACTGTACGAGGGTTTTATTGTCCAAACGTCGAACAAACAGGGGAGTCATTGACCTATACCTTGAAAGAAGAAAACATATGAAAAAAGCGCGGCCGGAGTATCACGCAGCCTGCAAAGATGAGTATCGACCATCAATTATATCGAACTCACAACTGACGTGTTTGAAAATTATTTTGTAAAATAAGATGAGTATCGACCATCAATTTGATCGAACTCACAGCTGACGTATATATAAAAAATATAAATAATTCTGCTCATCCTGGCAGCATCCGGGGGAGTCATTGACCTTATATACCTTGAAAGAGGAAAACATTTGGAAAAACGCGCGGCCGGAGTTTCACGCAGCTTGCGAAGATGAGTTTCGACCATCAATTTGATCGAATTCACAGCTGACGCATTTGAAATCTTCATCATAAAATAAAATACCAAGTAATGTTTTATGTTTTTTGGCATATCTGGTACCAGGCATATACAGTAAGATGCCAGGGTCAGTCCCCCTAAACTTCAAATTTCAAGTTCTAACTCGCAGTGGTTGACGAGATACGACTCGATAATTGATGTTGCGTTTATGGCTGGCCCAGCGTCGTAGGGGGGGAGAAGGATAACGAGCTCGAAGATACTGTTAATAAATGGGATGGGCAAACTCAAGTTTTATTGTCAAACTATTAAATACTTGCAAATAGTGTGGGGGCTCCGATTGTTACGAATCCTTTCAAATCAAGCGTCCTACATTCTCTTCAGAAACCACTTATGCCTGCCTGGTACATGCATATGCATTATGATACTGGTCCAGCAGCAGTGCGAGTGCCTGTGGGACTGCTGTACGAGATGATATGTATCATACGAAAGACATGTGCGAGACCGGTGAGACTATGGGCTATCACGACTCGATACTCGTCGTACGTCATGACCGTAAAAACGTCATAGCCATACTCGTATTATATGCTCCATATCCGTAGATGTGAGACACCAACACTTTGCGCAATCTATGATATATACATGTATACGTGTGTACACAGCGGTTCCAGGGACGCCCGCCGCCCCCACGGGGGTAGGGCCACAGCAGCACAGCAGTAGGTACTGGTTTTCACAGAAGGCTCAAGTTGGCCGTTGGTAAGTAGCTGCTGAGGACTCGAAAACGTGCCCACCTTCACCAGTTTGCTCCAATAAACACAGCTTCGTGTGCTTGGGATGTCGTTCCCGTCCTCTGGGCGGAGCTGTTCGACCTCTTGACTTCAGTTGTCTGCTAGTCCCAGCAGAGCGAGCAGCTGGAGCTTTTTCATTTTTCACCGCCACTGGTTTCTAGGGTTTTTTGTGGCGTGTTTTATGTAGGGGCTCACAATAAAAACGCGGCGCAATTACGCGGTGCAATTAAACGGGGAATATAACTAGGAATAAAAACTACAGTAGAATAACCACTAACCATTCACCACTAACCACAGCCGAGAACGGCACTCGCGGTGTTGCTGTGGACTGTGGGCCATGCCGCAGTGGAGCGCGGAGCAGTAGCTCGGGGATGAGGTAGGGGTGGCGTAGGGGGGGAGGGGTGAAGGTGGCGACGAGTCAAACGAAGAAACAGAATGTGATGGACAGAAAGAAAAAAGAGAGGAAGAAAAAAAGGAAGCGCGAGTCTACGGTCTACGGCGGTAGACGGTAGAGGGCAAGTCGGCCGCATCTATGTCGTGGTGGCATAGTACATATACGCTGGGCGTGTATGCGCGCGTTTTGTGGTCGAATTACGGGTGTGCCGATTTGGGGTTGGATGGATGAGATGGGAATGGGGGAGGGAGTGATGACTCGTTTTGTTTTGCGGGATCTTGTGACGACACCGAATTTGTTCTGGCGTTGTCGAGAGAGCGGGGAGGGGGTTGGGGGCTCGCGGGGAGGGGTCTCTTTCTTGTTGTAGTTTTCCCGGGTGATCGCCTCGAGAGAGAGAAGTATAAACAAACACAGGCGATACAGTTAGACAAGGAGAAAGCAAAACACAAAGAGAAAAAGAGAGACGAAACAGAGAGAAAAAGAGAGAGAGAGAGAGAGGGAGAGAGAGAGAGGGAGAGAGAGAGGGGAAGAGAGAGAGAGAGAGAGGGAGAGAGAGAGAGAGAGAGAGAGAGCGGGAGAGAGAGAGAGAGAAAACGAGCGAGAGAGGGGGGGGGGAGTTCAGGGAAGGCAACTCAACGGTCGAGGGGTACCTCGACTTCCTCGAGCTACACCGCGCCACACCGAACAAGGACACAATCGAGTTTACAGAGAACGCGGTGCTGCTCTATGTCTTGAGGAGGCTAAAGGTGGGGGAGCCCGTGTACTTTCCGGACGCATTGGAGGCCATGCGAAGCGCGCGGGAGGAGTCAGGATTGGGGAGCATTATGAATAGTACGTGCCGATCATAGCGCATGTAATAAAAAAGAAGGTCGAGGGTATCCCCAACTCAATTCACCGCCCGCCCCCTGTGGGGCCGCTTTGACAAGGCCTTCTAGTGGCGTAAATAAGATGTTGTATTGTTTCTAATTCAAAGTCGTGGCTAGCTAACGGCGATTGCGCTAAAGCCGAGTGCTGCATAGCAAAAATAAAATAAAAACTGTTTCGTCAAGTTCTCCCACCAACCATCGCGGAATCGACCCCAAAGACCCTTGCCCTCATTGATTCAACGCCTCCGCCGCTAGTGTAAACGACACGCAACTGGTACATTCCCTACCTAATCTAGGCAAACAGTACGACGTCTAGACACTCGTCAGCAGCACACCTACCCACTCAGGCTAGGCACAATTCGGGACACAACGACCCTCGTAAACAGGTCAACGCCACCCCCGAATGACGACATGAAAACGCGAGGGGGGGGTGTCCAAACGATGCTCAGCCTCCCGTATTTCAGGACGGAGGAGTACAAGATAGGTAGCAAGCTTCCTATTAAAATCCACAAAGCCGCCGATGCGTTCAAAGTGTATGAAACATAAAATATTTCGACAAGAAACCCTAAAAATATTATACACATTCCCACAGCCTGCAAACTTTCCGCTAGTGAGTTTAATTTTTAGAATCTGACATTAATCAAACTACTGTAGTTCGCGGCAACACCAAGGATGTATACGAAGTATCTCAACTAACCCTACCACATCAAACTATTCGCAAAAGGGATCACAT
>JBBMKB010086796.1:0-11743 GCA_037833945.1 Alaria marginata
CTTTCGTTTCCTAGCAAAGCAACCTGGAATTGTCCAACACGGCTAAATATATATTTTCTGTTTGCTCAACGAGTCATGAATTACAAGAGTAGTTTCTCTAAACCCTTATTCAGAGTATCTTTTTCGGAAATTTCCGGAAAAAAATACCTTTTTTTTTGCCTTCTCCGCCTGACAAAGGCCTCCCAATATAGAGAGACCCTGAAGGCTGGCAGTCCCGCCGACCATATCCCGCCCCCGAGTCTACGGAGTGGAGGACACGCTCGCGACACAAGAGAAGGCTCTCTACGCACGAACTGGTAAGGGTGCTGATGTTCCCGTCCTGTGCCAGTGATACCCTTTAACCCAGATCTAGCTCCGCCTTCTGTAATGACAGAAGAGGCAGAGGACACATGATACAGAGCGGCATCTTGCATGTTGCTGCCGCTGCTGCTGCTGCTGCTGCTGCTGCTGCTGCTGCTGCTGGTGCATGTAGCTGCTGCATGTAGCTACTGATACCTGGCTGTGGGTGATAGTGGCTGCTGGCTGGCGTTTCTACTGCTGAGTGCTTGCTGGCGAGGTGCTCGCCGGCTGGCTGTTGTGTGTGCTGCGTACTCTTTTTTTTGCGGCGAGTTTAGTAGTCCACGACCGGCTGTGCGATGATGCGATGATACAGGACAATCTAACTTGAAGTGTGAGAGTTAGAACCGTTAACAACCCCAATCGGTATACATGAGTTTGTGATACATGGCGTGGCTGTTGAACTTGAAGCATGCGTAGGCCGGATCTACCTGTCGTTGAAGTAATGTAGGCTGCTTCTGCGGGAGCATGCGGATTCCGTTCATACGATTGCGGGGTTTCTCGAAGACTCCTGCAACACCCACTGCGGGATACCGTATATACTCAAGGTACACAGATGACACAAGCTCGAACTTAGCCAACCCATTATTAACCACGGCATAGGCCACTTGTGCCGGCCTCACAGGGATACATGTGGGATGTACGTACATCGGCTCCACAGCTGCATGCTGCCAACCAGACTCTGTCCTGGGGAAAAATAGCCTACAGGAGTTTATACATGTGGGATGTACGTACACCGGCTTGGCAGCTGCATGCTGCCAACCAGACTCTGTCCTGGGAAAAAATAGCCTACAGGATAAATCAGTAGTCATCTGTCCTATACCTCCTGCTGACTGCGTAGTAGTTCCGTAATCGTGCTGCTATAGATTGAGTTGAAGTTTCGACTGGAAATTATACGTACTTACGTATGTACACGCGCGGGTGTTTCGTGTCGTACCGGCGGGTACACATATACATATCATACAAGATATACATAGATGCTCTATATACTGCTGTATGCAAGGTATATCGCACAGCAGTGCAGATATCTGATTCGTAAATTGTTACCTCTACGCCAACACACTTAGTTACCACAGCAATCGTACTACTGCACTGCTCGTCGCAGTCGGAGCACCGAGGAAGCGCTGAGAGTATTGCTGTAGTGGTGCCTGGAAAAACGTGGGAGTACTGGGAGCGTCAGCCCGTACGAATGTCTAGCTGTGGCTACGAGTATTGGTCTGATGAGCAAGACACAACCCCGAAATCAAGCAAACTCCGGAGTATCGAAGCCCGTGCGCAGTACATATGTACAGAGAACATCCACAGAGTGCCGAACCTTGAGATAGTGAGATACTTTCAAGTACCTGCAGTATCGACCCTCGAAAAACTGCCCTAACTCCAAGTACACTTCGTGACCTCCCCCCCGCTCCCAATAAGTGCGTGACTCTGCTGTATGTACCACTTCTGGGAGAATCTGTCTGTGCAATCTCGCACGTCTATGAAGATGAAGCACTAACGGTCGTTAAGCGCGAGGCCTCTGTTAACAACCCTATGAAAAAGTAACTTCGAAACGAGGCAAGGTCGAGCGCTCAGCGCGATGCCGTTTTTGCTTTCCGGCGACTAAGCTCCTTAATCGCCAGGTACATACAGCCTTCCATTCCGTAATTACTCAGTCGGTTTGTGCTCCCGTTGCTGTCTGTCTGTCCTATTTATTTACGTAATTGCTAGCGAGAGCTGTACGTGACCGGTATTGCTAAACCCGGCGTATACAAAAGCGGGAGAGGTTGGGCTAACGCGCCCTACTTGTTCATTACAAACAGCCATGTCGAGCTTGTCGCGCCCGCTGTACATCTTAGCTTTGTTTACTTGGTGGTGTGGTTTGATCTCGGCCGGATTTCATTTTCGTTTGTTTCGAACTCAAGTATACTTTGTGCTGCATGCCTCAAAGTTGGCTCATTCGCCTCTCTACTATCGCGCGGGTGCGTACATTTTTTTTGTATCACTAATACTATCCGCTAATAAACAAGATCTGTGATATATTTACTGATTTCTTTTTTTGTGGCGCATCTCCTATAACCCCTAAGTCCGACATCCATTTTTTTCGATACCTGTATGCTACGGAGTTCGAGCAACCCGGTCTTTACTTCAACAATGAAGGACTCAGCGCTGAAGTGGTGGGGATTGTTTCAACGCAATCCCGAAATCATTGGTCGTGGTCGCCGTCCTGCAGTACATCGAGGCGACTCCTGCCTTGTTTTAATGTCGTCTCATAGTAGAGACGATAAGGTATTTTTTTTCTGTTGGCTGGCATTCCTTTGGGTTTCAGCCTGTGTAAAACGAAGGCGGCCTCATGAAGTACAGATTCCCTTCCTCATTTGCCCCTGTGCTATGTCAATGAAATCGGTGAGGCAAGAACGATCGCCACGCGTGAGTCAATTTGTTGTGTTCGGAAGACTAACCTCGAGTATTGTCTTCGGACGACCAGCCTCTGAAAATGGGGTGGGTCCAGGCTTTTATTTCCAAATGCAGCTGCCTGTCTGTCTTCTGTGTGCACGCACACATAATTGACCGACGACCGTATGATTATCCGCGTTAGGGTTGCAGGAAGTTACGACTGACATTCAACACCGGGAGGAAGACAGCTGCTCTGACGGTTTGACGATGTACCTCCGATACCGTGCTTTGTTCCTCGCCGTTTGTTTTCGCACAGATACTCCCAACGGAGTTGGAATGCAGTTGGATGACACTGCCAAGCTAAAGGTGGCAAAGTTTATCGTTCTTGACGACCTCCTCTTCAGCAACAGCAACCCTGTCGACGCCTTTTTGAAAAAGTTTGACGACCATGACGTTACAGACATGCTGGACGCGACCGGGAAATGGGGACGGAGACCCGTACCACATTCGGAACGATATTGGGAGAAGGAGGCCAGGTACCTGAGCTCCCGAGACTTCTTGTGCGAGTTCCGCTGCAGGTGCGTTTGTAGAGAAAGTCATGACTGCACGAAGCGAAAGCCTACAGGCTATACAAAACGTCAAAATGTAACAGCCACGTATACGAAAATGGAAATGCACTTGTAGAATTAACCTTCGGTTGCACTGCAAGATCACAACCCACGACCTGATCATCCGTATAAGTTGGAGGTATGGCGTTGATGCACTAAACTCATTGATCAAACTAGGGTCAGGACACGCTACCGCGGCAACAATATTAATTTTGTATGTGGTGAAGTTGTGACGACGACAGGCAGTAAACGAAGATGGGGAAAAGGCCTGGTATTCGCACTCCTCTCGGTCACAGCAAAACATACCTTTAGTGGGGACACGTACTACCAGTAGCTATCTTCTATTGACCCTGCTTGTAGATGCGGCCAGTAGATGCTGTTTTACGTACGCCCAACAATCACGTCATAATGTAGTACGGAAACCTTCCTCATGCCTTTCGGGAGGGTATCAACAAAGTACGAGAGGGAAGAGAAAAGAAGGAGAGGAGGCCGTTGACACGACATAACAGGAGATATTACCCCAACCTATGGTACCACGCGGGCTCTGCGGCCGACGCTGCTGCTTAATTTGCTGCCGTCTTGCTGAGTCTGATTTGGAGCCTGTTTCTGCCTTTGTATTGTTTTTTTTTGTAATGCTTTGTTTTCTAACGTTTTTCTTCGTTAGTGAGAGACTAACTATCTGTGCTCCAAGGGAAGGAGCAATCGAGTAACTTGATCAAAGTGTCTTATGGTTCGCTCACGCGATCACGAATACACTGAACATCGTGGCTATTTTTTTTTAACGTGGTGAATGGTTGTTTTTCTCAACGTTTTGCTGTCTCCATGACCGCACACGTCTGTGGAAAATCCAGTATTGAGCGTTGATATATATGGGTTATTTCGCGAAAATAAAGGGTATATTCTGGCCTCTTATTGAGCCCCCACCGGACGATCGACAGCCAGGGCAGTGGGCGCGTGGGGGAGCGGAGATGTAATCGGTATCATGCATGGACGCAGTCGTATTATCGTGACTACGCTCGTATGACTTGGTACGTCTTGCGTGTCTCCTTTCGTTCCATGGGTATTATGATCGCTATTAAACAGGGTGATCACGTCTCAACACCAACCCCCCCCGCCCCTCAACTACATTGCCACCAACAGGAAAAGGACCTTCGCGAAGTTGGTGAGAGCGCTGTATGGAACGACAGAGTTGTGCCGGATCAACGACAGAGGGCCCATTTTTGATCCTTGCGAACGAGTTGCCATCTTCTTGTACAGAGTGGGGAAGGCCGCAGGCGTGAGAACAACGGCTCTTCGATTCGGCATGTCGGTAGGCACCGTGACGAAAACGACGATGGATGTAGCAAACCTTGTCGTCAGCCGGCTACAACAGCGGTTTGTGCGATGGCCATTTCCGCAAGAGCAACGTCGTATATCGGCAGCATGGGAGGAAGAGAAGGGGCTGCGGTAAGGATTAAGCTATATCGAGCCTTTTTGGCGTATTGATGTTTAGGCGGCGGGCAGTGGTCGATGCTTAGGTATATTGCTGAGTACTACGAAATACCGTCATGTCCGTAGAACGCCCTGTTGAAAGAACCCTAAATACTAAATATGATACATCTTTATCCCTGCACCGCTGTGCCTGCAGGAACGTGATTGGCGGTATCGATGGCAGCCATATCAGGATCCCAGGTCAGAGGGAAGAACTTCTACTCGCATACTTCAACTACAAACACTTCTACTCCATCATTCTCCTCGCGATAGTGGACAATCGTGGTTTGTTCCGGTGGTTTTCTTCCGGAACGCCAGGCTCATGCGGGGACAGCGGGGTGCTTCGGTCAACGGAGTTCTTCAGGCAAGCAGAAGCTGACCAGAGAAAGCCAGTACACGATCGTGTGGTCTTTGCGGACGGGGCGTGTATCCTGGGTGACTCCGCCTTTGCTGAAGGGCCGTGGTTGCGAACGCCAATCACGATGCCCACTGACAGGTCCGAACGGTTTTACAACTTCAAGCATTCGAGCATGCGGTTTAGGATCGAGCACGCGTTTGGGAGGCTGAAGTGGAAGTTCCAGGCTCTAAAGAACGGGCTGTTGTTCCGTCTAGACAACGCCAAAGTAATCATCGACGCCTGCGTTGTGCTGTACAACTTTATGCTTATTCACGAGGGCGAGTCATCCTTGCACAAGCACCGCGATGACGGGGCGACACGTCACAGTTCAGGAAGGGCGCACAACAACCCTGGACCTGCAGCAAACCTTTCGGCGAGGGCAGCCGAGGTTGAACATCTAACACAGGCAGGGTTCCTCCGGGAGCAGTGGGGGCAAGTAGGTTCTAACGCCGATCGCGCGCGACAGGAGGACGAGAGGCGTTTTCGACGAGTAATAGACGGCTCCAACGAACCGGATTCTGATTGAGAGGGTTATTCCACTGTCCTAGACCGAGGTGTTAGTGTTTGTACTAAAACCTACAAGATGTTTCCGTTGTTGTCTGCCCTTCATTCTAGACAGAACTTCCTGTGCAGTCTGAGCGTAATGTCAGCAATTTAAGTACTGTTTTCCTTGAGCCGTTGGCTCTAAACCAGGCATCCTTTTCGACGAAACTTTGGGAATGCGTCTAGGATCCACTCGTCGCCCCATAGTATCCTCGATAAAAACAATGGGAAGAGAATAGGAGTCCTAATAATAGCTTGAGGATTTGCGTGTTGTCTGGAGGTTTTATCGCTACGTAGAGTCGTTCCACGATAGAGGTGACACTGTTTGGTTATTTAGTTTCGGAAAAACGGTGCCCCTTAACACGAAGTCGTCGGAATGTCATTTGTTTCCAACACGAATGATTAGTATCCGTAGGCCATGAAATAGTCCATCGGGTTGCACTTTCAATTTCCTCGAAATCTGTTTTTAGGATGGGGACGAGACCTCCTCATGTCAGGAGCCTTGGAAAAAAAAAGGGTGCACCTCTATCGTAGCATGTGTCCGTAAAGTTGTTTAGAAAAACGCATGCGCTTCGTCAGGGTTGTAACGGAATCTATGTACTTATTTCGCTCTTTTTTTAATGGTCTGCGAGATTAAGTTCCTTCACGTAAAATGCGTTATCTGGTAGGTTTCGATGAAGGGTCGAGGGGAACATACTCAGCGGGGGGAGGTGTTTATTCATTCATTGATTGGCAATTTTGGCGTCACAGGCCAGGTTGTCATTCTAGGTTTTGTTGTAAGTAGGACTTCCAAATTGAGCTAAAGGACTCTACGTAGCACCTACGGCCTGCGACCTTGCTTAACCAAGTGAGCGGCCGACTATTCCTGTTAGCCAAGTACGGTACGTTTTCCAGACATTGCGGGCAGGACCTTCTGCGACACATGTAGCCAACGTTAAACTTCAAAGGCTTCTCTAAGCGTTCTCGTCGTAGACACGCACGCCTCCTGTTCTCATACAATGTCAAAATTGGGGGTTGTGCAGTAGAGCCAGGAGAGTCCACCGAGACGGCGAGCCACGTCCACCCGGACCGCTGGTCGCTGTTGTGTGCGGCCGCCTGCCGTTATAGCATGTAAGCCGCTGTGCTGATGTACGAGTGTCTACGTTGTTTCGAACACGTATGAAAGTCACCATCTGGGACACATCAACAGCAATGCAGGTCGACCAGCTGGTGGCAATAAAACATGCATACGACGCGCCCGTCGCATGCAACTTAGCGGTACGTCAAACGTAGAAGAACACAAGAAGCGCTCGATGTCTCTTCCCATCGCGAGCAATAATATTAAATCGCCAGCAAGGAAGAGTTCCTATAAATATAGTGTTTAATACACTTTTAATTGATATTAACTTCGGTGTCTGAAAGATAAACAACAAACCAGACAGACCCCCACACTCGAACACCCCGAGGAATGCGTTCTTCGTGCAGAATAAAATTCTGACCAGAGTCGGAAAAGAAGGCCTAATATGCCGCGCACCACCACTTGAGGGCACACAGCACGAAGAACACCGTCGTGTGTCTACCCTAAATCTGCACATACACAATCCTAAGTTCCACATCGAAGACTACGACTTATGTAGAAGCTTCAAGACGCGAAGCAGGACTATTAGAACGTACAGACGACTTGAAGCTCTACAAGTAGTGAACAAAACATAAACGCAAGGGTTTTAGGCTGTCCGGAGAAACCCACGAAAAATAAAACAAAACACGACGATCAAAATGGCGACCAACGAAATAGTATCCAACGGATAAAAGGTCAAGGCACTAGGCCCGTCGAGCTCCAACTGAAACTAGCATGTGCAACGGACGAGGAAAAAAAGAAAGTGGGTTGCAGGTAGCTGCATCGACATTGAGTGTGAAAGCAAAAAGCGAAATGGAGGCATACACAAATACTTCAAGAAACAAACAAATCGTCTACGCAAATATATAGGTATTCCCATACAATAAACGACAACTAACACAAGAATCCACCAAAATGGCCGGCTCTGAAATTTACACTACCAACCGGACTACAAGGGTGAAAGGGGGGCCGATTGCCGAACTAGGCTGCTTGCCGGGCAAGAAGGTAGCTGAAATCAACGACGTCTAAAACTCCCGCCAATGGGTAAGTAGTCCTACACAAGAGCAAGACGAAGTATCACGATCGCCAAACTGGGGCTATATGGATCCGACCGACGGGATTACAAAGAAGGGCACGACTGACGTCGATTCCCGCAACAGGCGTCGTCTGGCCTTCCGAGACAAGCCACGACAACCAAGACAAACGATCACAACAACGGTAGACTACGAACAGTAAGCAAAAACCAGATGCACAAGGGCACTCCGGGCGTTTAACATGGGTGACCTCGACTACTTCACGCCACGACTTTTTCCCCAAAACATAGGTAGGGCTGCCCTAACCCTAAGATACGAAAACTAATACCGACGACCGCCAAACTGGCTGCCAGCGAACAAGCAGGCAATCAACTAGATAACGACGGCAACATGGACGTCGAATCCCGCACTCAGGCTGTGCACCGAGCCCGCAAAAAGCGAAGTAACCCTAGACAAACACCCAGAACGAAATAAGGTAGACCGCACAACTGGGACTCTCATGTTACACAGCGACGGGACGAAATGGAGGGCATGAGGGGCGTCGAATACTGCAATAGCGTGCGGCTGGCTTTCCGAGCCAAACAACGATAACTAAGGCAGACGACAGCTGAAACGGCTCACTGCGAACATTAAAAAACAACAATAAAAATAAGGGCACGAGGGGTCTTTCTAAACCTAGCTAGACAGTGCGCTAAGCATAGGGTGTCTACGTCTACATTATGTGAACAAGACGCCCACAAAGTGAGGGGTAGTCCGGAACAAGGAGCGACTAACTAAAAGCAATATCAATTTCCAAACCGTGGTCTACGAAAGGTAGACAACAGGCCAAACAAAACTAAATAGAGGGCTCTGAGCTCCGCACTAAACTGTACGCGTCGGACGAAGGTAGCCACGACTAATATCGCCTAAAACGGTTTTCATAGGTAGCGTAGTCTGGCTTAAGTAACGAAACAAAAATCGGAAACGAGACCGCCACGCTGGGGTTAGATGGACACGACCGACAAAATGAAAACAAAAAGAAAAAGCGTCGATCCCCAATCTGGACTAAGGGCTTGTCATCCCGAGACTAGCAAACAAGAAACGCGAAATGACCAACAAGAAGCGAGCTACGAGCAACAGACAACGAGGGAAAACACAATCTAGAAATACGTGCTACCCTAATCCTGTGCTATGCGCCTGGCGGGAGGGACCTTCAAGCACGCGTTCGAGCGACCATCTGGACTAACCCAAACCCAAGACGATGTAGGCTATGTAACCTCCAATAAAACCAGAGACGACGACATGACGGGGTTGGGGGGGGGGGCAGGGACACGACAACTCCAAGTAGAGAACAACACGTACACTAAACAAACGGATATCCGGGAAAACCAACGATGTCTGCAAAACCAACTCGATAGCCAAACTGGCGGGCAAGGAGGGTCATTCCACCGCGCACTAGACTGTATTGCCTGATGTTTCTCTTACGAACCAAGCTCTAGCGAAAGCTTAAAAACCTGGCGGCTGCATCAACCGTCAACCTCAAGGACCACTGCATGCGAGGGCCGACACGACTAATTCAAGCAGGTACGAAGATGTCTACAAATATATGCATGGGTTAACTTACGATCCGGCGACAATATCTGAAAACAACGGACACTCGCGTCGTCGAACCCCGCACCAGACGAAGCCTACAATAATGTAGGCTGTCTAGAAGAAGCGAACTGAGACCAAATGAAAAAAGATTACCACAAGGGAGAGACCAAACTGCTACAGTACTGTTACCTGTGTCCCAATGATCACAAGACTCGACGAAACGCAAGGCGGCAGAAAATAAGCTAATTAAGAACGTTTACTCCGCGTCGCTGCTCATGAATTCGGCGTACATCTTCGACAATGCTTCTTTGCTGATTAGCCCGAGGTCGTACATCTCCTTGCCCCTACTGAGGCGAGATTCCCTCACCAGGTGGTCTTGCTGCCTTTCCTGCAATAAAACCTTGCGCTTCTCTGTAGAGTTCGCGGTGGTAGAGCCTGACGTCTTGCCTGGGGCAACCAGTTGCTTCAGGATATCCAGCTTTTGAATCTCAAAGCTGGCCGCTTGCTCGCTCGCCATGGTAAAGCCTTCCTGGAACTCGGATGGATTGAAGCCCTTCATGCGCCCCTTCCCTTTGGCGTCGGGCTTCGCCATCTCTGGAGTCCCCAATCCGCTGGCTCTCTCGGCCATGTCGTCCTCCTCTTGGGCGTAACGTTCGTCGTCGCTGTAGGTATTCTCACCCGCCCCTTCGGCATCCAAAAGACTCTCCAGGCCCATACGTGACTCGTCCGTTCGAGCCTTCGTGACGGCTGGGTTGCAAGCAAACACGTCGCGCCTCAACCTATTAAAATCCCCCTCAGTCTTCCCCCCACTGGCCCCCGTCCCGTCTTTCATGCGGTACAAAGACTCTTGCTTCCTCGTGCTTACAAACCAATCCTTGAGGTGCTGCATGCCATCTCGGCCGAACAGGGAATCGAGGCCGTTCCCGTGGACTTTCATGTACTGCTCGTTTCCCCTCAAAGTCGCCGCGACGGGTTTGCCCATGCGCTCATACCAATTAGATCGGCCGTGGTCATTGTTGAAGGCGAACGCCTTTGTCTGGATGGGGAAACAGCGCCGTCGGGAGACACGAAAAAAGTTCATGGGGAAACAACGACGAAGAGGAGACAAAAAATAAGAAGTGTATCACTTGCAACGGTTGAGAACAATCCGGTGGCGACACTCCGTGTAACAGCAACGATACCGTTTCTAGGAGTCCATAGTGAGAAAAAATAAGACCCTGTCCAGTAGTAAAACCCCGTGGACGCAGGCATACATATATGGACCCTCACACGCGCTTGATATCGTAGGCCAATGGTATAAATAGTCAAGAAATACATATAACAACGTATTGTTGACAAACACAGGGGACGATATTATGTATCCCTAAATAAGGGTAAACCGCAAGGGTTGCACGGAAAAAATAATAGGTCTTTCGCTCAGGGCGTAAACAATAGCATGTGTACGACGTACGCATGCGATGGACGTTAGTATGTCTGTATTTAGTTTTGGTCGCTAACGTAATACGCACGTGCTCTTCAAGCGAATGCAGCCTCGACATTTCAGAACATGCAATGCGCTGGCTTTATCATAGGATACCGGGTTTCCGAGGCAAATAGGTATTGGGGCATGCCTGAGACCCTAACGCGGATAATATCCGGTTTTCACGAAGGCGCATGGACGTAGGTGCTGCCTGGGTAGCAGGAGAAGCTGCCAACTTTTTATGCAGATCACGAAATAAATAATAGGAGATCAACCCTGTTGTTGGGCGCTTTGCTTTGGGGAGGCAACAGCAAATCCTGGTAAGAAAAATCCACTCCAAAACAAGATGGCCACAACGCTCATCGCAGCAGCTACCACGGTATGAAGAAAAACGCCTACGGCCGCGTTTTTCGCGTTGGAATTTCGGGTATTGTGCATCTAAAAAGACTGCCGTCACGGGTGGTTGCCGTCGTGCACACGTCCAACTAGTGTGCTCATTTGCCCGCATGGAATGAGGCATTGGCACTCACGTGGATGTCAGTGCCGATAGCAAGAGCCCGCTCCAGGATGACCATCTTTTCCTCTAACACGAAAGCGCGGATACCCTCAGGCGGTTCCTGCACAGACAAGAAAAAACAATGCGTCGGGTTGGGTTTGATTGGGCTGGGTTAGGCTGGGTCAGGTTGAGATTGGTTGGGTTTTGTTGGATTGTGTTGGGTTGTGTTGGGTTGTGTTGGGTTGTGTTGGGTTGGGTTGGGTCTGGTTGTGTTTCGCTGGGTTTGATTGGGTTGGGTTGGGTTGGGTTGGGTTGGGTTGGGTTGGGTTGGGTTGGGTTGGGTTGGGTTGGGTTGGGTT
>JBBMKB010086807.1:0-11741 GCA_037833945.1 Alaria marginata
TTCCCCCTGTGTGACCCCGGTTGGTGCGTTCAAACATCTGGCGCCCAGAATAAATGGGACGAAAACACACACACAGTCAGCCACCTCACAGACCTACTGCAGGGTTTGATCTAGCCCAGCAATGGTGTGGCGCAACTTAGGTTTTTTCGGTCTTGACGTTGACGCGTGCTACAATAGAGGTATTCATACTAGTAAATACTACTATTAGTACAGCACTTTTTGGCTACAGTATTTTCTATTTGACGGGGCTCCTTATAACCCAAAATCGTCTTAACTTTGCTTTTTCCTCCCCCATAATTTTGGGTTGCTTACCTGAGCCATGGCATTGTTCATCGGGTAGCCCTTTTTTTTTCCCCAAATCGGTTTTTGGGAGAAATATAGAGGTTGTCAAGCAAGGAGCCTCGGAAAAAATTCGGTACACCTCTATCTTGGCATGCGTACGTTTTACTATTATTGAAGTATTTATAGAATGGGGTGAGTTTTCTCCGGGCTACTGCTGTTGTGCCTATCGTGAACGCAACGACTTTGTAAGCCACATTCCTGCCTGTTTACCTGGTATGTAGATGACACCTATGTCGCGCTGACACAATGCGAACCTAATTATGTAGCACGTAGTTGTGGGATGTGGCACGAGAGTTGTGTTGAGTATGTACTCGGCGTAAAAGATACCTGGTATATGTTTAACGGTGCGGAGGAATACGCAGAGACAACAGGCATGTTTCTGCCAGTGGCAGGACAGCGTCCGGTTACTGTTGTGGCGCAAACAACCAAGGATGCAACGCAAAAGCGCCCCCTTATAGCTACCGACGCCCCGCTCAATCCCACAGGTGACGAAATCTTCCATGGACTGGGAAACGTATAAGACGGCTGAGGGCATCGAGGGAGACATGCAGCAGGCCACCAAGGACGGAAAGGGTTTCCTAAATAAGCAGGATTTCTTGCAGCGGTGCGACGTACGAAAGTTCGAGAGCGAGCTTGAGTCTCGCCAGGCGAAGCGTGACACTTGATGACCGCCCAATGGATATCGCGGGGGGGGGGGAGGGGTGAGGGGGGGTGAGGGGGATTAAGAGGTGGGGGAACGCGTTATTGTTTTTTGTTTTTTTTGTTTAGTGTGCGAGCTGTGGGGTGGGGGAGGAACGCCTTATTATTATTTCGTTCAGTGTGCAAGCTGTAGGTTGCAGTGTCTATTTTCATGCCCACCGCGTCGCTCGTCGTTGGCGTCGCGTTTTTTTTTGGAACGAAGGGTTGGGTAGCTGTTTTTTTGTGTGTTCATGGCAGCTACTACAGCAGTCGTTATTCATAGTCCTTTTTTTCAAGGACTGGGTGGGATGTTGGAAAGCGCGACGGGAGCACGGTCTGGAACCGCTTTGCTCTGCTGCGTCGTCCTTTTTTCGCGACTGGCAGTATTTATTGCAATGCAGCGCCAATGATATACGTTGCCGTGCCGTTCCCTAGTTCGCGACAGAGACCCAATGTAAACCTAGAGGTTTGTCCATGATACATGATGACAGGTGATGTTGCGAACTGCCACCACTTCGTGCTGTCCGTGGTGTGAAAACGGCCTTAAAAAATCAGAGGTTTAGCGGAAGGATTATGGTCCACGACGCGCAACATTTAACGCGGAAGAAAAATCCGCTCATTGTATATACCAGACGCGTCTTTGTCATGGGACTGGTGTGGCGCCGGATGTTCGCCCTGTCTACGTCTACACCTAAAGTGCGCGGTGGAGAAAAAAATCGGGAAACGTTGCACAAAGCGGTTCTTTTTTGGACGCCATTTTTGTTTTTTGCCGAATTTCGGTTCTTGCCGATTATCGGTTCTTGCCGAGTGTAGTCTTCCAGGCGTGCCATAAGATGGATACTGTGACACCTCCTAGCCAAACAAGCGAATTAATGATGCCCAGCACGAGGAGAGGGTTGATCTTCCAGTAGACAAGCTTCGAAAAAACATGCTCACCCGGAGACATTTCCCGGTCGGTCGGGGTTAGTCAAGAACATTTCAACAATAATTTCACACATCAGACAGATCACGATCCAAATCGTATACCAGGTAGATCTTATATCTGTAGTTGTGGTATGGTTTTCAGTATCTGTGTGGTACAGATCCAACCCAGGAAAAATGTGCCAGCTCCTTCAGATAATTCGGCTCTCACCCGTCAACGTGATCTATAGATAAGCGATGCAGATCATATCAATGTAGAGCAGGGATCTGTCTGCCCTGGGAGACAGGTCATGAAAAGGGATCTGATCTGTCCGATGTTTAAAAAAAATGTCGAAGCTGGGGCAAGGTCTACACAGACCTCCGATATTCAACATGATGGCTCGAGAATAACAAAAGAGAAAAGGCACAGCATGCCAGTGGTATTTTTTTTTGTGTGGGGTTTGCCGAAGCTTACCCACTTTTTGGTTTTGATTTTTTTCTCCTGCGAAAATAGACCAGTCTTAGTCATACGTGTACTGACACGTTGAAGGGAACTGCGCGTTTTTGTCTGTAACTCTCCTCAGAGCGTCTCACCAAACGAGTTCAAACAGACTTTTGCTACTACGACTACCATACGTATATGCTACTGTGATCTCCATAACGAACAAAAACAACCTGTTGACGAAGAACATGAAATCTCCGTCGAAAACAGATTATTTGTTTTTTGACTGATAATCGTATGACCGAAAACACTCCATCGAGTGTCCTTCGTCACGCATCTCCACTCCCCAAAGCATCCAAAAACACGTCAACATCAACTCTGCGAACCCCTCCTGCATTCAGTCCGACTGTCCCTCTCAAAATGCATGTCAAACCCTCTCCACCACCCTCTACTCGCGCATACGCCGAGCGAATCACACATCGAAGTATGTGTCCTTTTGTCTTACCCTTCATCAATCTATGATACCATGGTGGCTGATGTTATACTTTTTTCTTAATAATAGTCTCTCGTTCTACTACAACCCCCCGCTATATGTGGAAAAAATATATAATTTATTTCTCAAGTGCGGCCGGATGCGCTACAAACTTCCGTGGCGACCGCAACGCTGTGCGAATCTTTCGTTGATGTTCCCCCGAAAAAACGCCAAAAAACGCCAAAAAAAAAAAACAAACCCAAGGGGCTGAAAGCCCTCGTGCCGCTGCGAGACTATTAATAGTGAGAGCGCGTGAATTTTGTCGTCAACACGCGGCAAACCTGGCCTGCTGCACCCATCCGTCCCCGCTTAAGCCGCCCGACAAAGTACGCCTAGCACTGCAAACAACACTACCATACATTTCCCCCGCTCTTCTTATCCTGGAAATTACTACCTAAATTCTCTCTTGAAAAAACTTCACAAACCCACGGCAAAGTGATGCATGCGCTTTCAATTTGCCGCGCTGCCGAAACCCGCCATAGACCATACAAAAGCCCATGTATCCCTACACAAAAAACACGCAACAAAAAAAAGATAGAATAACTCCGTCCGCTGCGACGGGACGAGAATTATCCTCCAACGTAGAGTCCAGCATGTTAGTTCCATAATGATTCCGCTTCTCCTGCTGCGTTTTCTGTACGCACCAAAAACATGGAACTACCTGGACTATAGTTGTCCTTGAAAACACGCACCCGAACCGCGAACGGGATCATATCGGGTCGTGAGATTGCAGGGGTGAAGAAGCAAACGTGCCGAAAAAACTAGCCCCCCCCTACCCCATCCAGTCCCGCCTCTTTCTCTCCTCCCACCCTTCCCCGTTCAGTTCGCAATCAAGCTGGACACCATAAAACGAGAGGGTGGCAGGAAACAAAGGAGGTAGGAGGAAGAGAGACAGAGAGAGCTCGCGCCTAGGAAGGCCAGGCCGGCATGTCGTCGCTTGTCGAAGAAAATTGATTATCCAAGGGAGTGTTTTAGTAGGGTATCTACTCTACGAGTACCCCGGTACATACCCGAGTATCACCAGTAACCTGGTACCCGAGTACCCCCTACGGTACATACTCTTACCAAACAAACCCTTGGAGTTTTACTTTCGCAAAAAAATCTGCGCTTCTTCTAGTTGTTGTCCTTGTGTCCGTCGTCCAGGGACAGCTTCTCCACCGCTGCATTCACATCTTGGCCGGCTGCCGCCACCAGCACCTTCGCCCACAGGCGCTGTCCAAACCTCCGGAGGTTGCTGTCGCGGGCGCGCCAGTAGCCCTCGTACATCCCCGGCTGGAGCGGGGCGACAAGGTCCACCGAGACCGTCACCTCCTCCCCCGGAGCCACGTCACCCACGATGGGAGCCTCGGGAGGAGCGGAGAGATCGTCGCAGCTCCGGCTGACGGGGACGAGAGAGCAGTTCTCGGGCCAGATGGTGTTCGAGTCGTTGCGCACGAGCCACGACTTCTTGAAGGACTGCCCGCTGGCGATCTTGGTCACGTCGCTGCCAGAGGAGTGGGACACGAACCTCGCCATGGCCATGTTGTCCTTCACGCCTTTCCCGAAGCCCCTCTTTCCAGGGGACTCCCCGCTAAAGCCACTCGCACCATTGCCGCCGTTACCACCGCACTGGCCGCTTCCACCACCCGCCCCCCCAGCTCCGCCACCCGGACCACCACCTGCACCACCATGGCCACCGCTGCCATGCCCACCATGGCCACCGCCGCCATGCCCACCAGGACCACCGCCGCCGCCGCCATGCCCACAGGGACCACCGCCGCCGCCGCCACCCCCGCCACCACCACCGCCTCCTCCGTAGTACCCACCCCACCCACCCCACCCACCGTTAGACCCCGGGCCGCCGTACCCGTAGCCGTACCCATAGCCGCCGGCAGGCATGCGAGGAGGAGGAGGACCATAACTTCCTGCATAGCTCCGCCACTGACCGCCGGGAGGACCTTCCCCGTGAGAGTGCCCACCGTGAGGACCTCCCCGGCGGGGAGGCCCTTGGTCCGGGTTGGATTGGTTCTGTCCTCCCATAAAGTGGGGAGGCCCGTGCGGAGAGTGGCTGCCCCCCGAGCCGGGGGGCCCTCCCTCGTGATGGTGGGGAGGATGGTGGGGAGGCCCTCCTCCGAAAGGAGGAGGGGAGTGGCTCCCGCCCGGGCCGTGGTGGTCGTGGTGGTGGTGGTCGTGATGGTGGCCGTGGTGGTGTCCGTGGTGTCCGGGCATTTCGGGAGACCAACCTTGCTGTTGGGCTTGGAAGGGAGGGGGGCCCCTACCGCCGGGTCCCCTGCCTCTTCCACCGTCGCGTCCGAAGCGGCCGCCGGGCCCATGCATATTCTCTCCCCGCCGGCCTTTCCCATCGCGTTGTTCATCCACCATGAAGTCCGCGACAGCCTCAGGGGGTAGCAGGCTCAGCTTCACCAGCCGCCTAGGGCGCACGCGCAGGGCTTCGAGCAAGGGCTGCACCTCGTCCTCGGGAATGTCGACACCGTTGAGGTCCAAGAGCCGCTGCACGGGGCTAGCCACGAGGCCGCGAGCCACGTAACTCTTGCTGCGTTTGAGGCCGCCGCCGTTGCCGCGACCACCACCGCGAGCAGCACCTTCGCCCTCCTCCTCCGAAGACGCCCCGCTTGCAGCGTTCGGGTTGGCGGACATGTCCAGCGCGCGGCGCGGGGCCAGGCCGTAGACAACCAGCCGTCTGCCCTGAATCTGAAAGAGGGCCATCACCCGCCACAGCTGGGTTGGCGTGAGGTGCACCTTGTAGCGCTTGGCGAGGCGTATCGAGGCCTTCTGGTAGAGCATGCTCCCTTCCGGGTCTCGCGCCGCCGCGGCCTCGACCTCGAACGCAGCCGGCGCGTCGATCTCCTCCGGCTCCTGCTCCTTGCCAGCCTCGTCCACGACGGACCCCCCGGGGACGTCATCGCCGCGCATGCTCTCGCCGGCCTCCACCCCCTCTCGGGGGGGGAGGTCAATCATGATCATGTCACCTTCGTCCGCCATGCCATCGCCGCAGATGGACCCCACGTTAGAGGCAACGGCGTAGCCGGTGGCTGAGGGGATGGAGCGCAGGGAGGGTGCGGCTCCCTCGGAGCTGGCGCCCCTACTAGCGCCGGCGGCGGTGGGCGCGGGTGTGGTTTTTACCGTGACACGGAGAGGGGATGGGGAAGTGCGGAGAGCGAGGTCGAGCTCGGCGTCCGTGTCGAAACGGACCTGTGTGAAAGGAATATGCGGATGCAGAGGGGGCGGGGTGGGTGGGTCAGACGGGCGGAGGATGTCGCGCAGACCTTCATAAAGCAACTGCTCGACGAACGTATATTGTGTGGAATAAATCGCCCGTCGTTTCATCGAAGACTCGACACTAATGCACTAATGTTGATTCAGAAAACGACGACGACGGCAGCATCAACCACTATTAATACAACAACAACAACAACAACACCCGCAGCGACAGACCATAGCGGTTCAGCGAAGACACGGGCGTGCGTGTGATTCGCAGAAGACTCTCAGGAGCCATCCTGTGTTGAACATAAAATCGTTTACCTGTTCACTCGTGTCCGTTATCAATCATGGTTTGGTCGACTTGCTGATCGGGAGTCGTCGCAAAAGTGACGGCGAGACCCCGACACAACTCCTAGTAGGCAGTCAAGCCGAGTAGTAAACTTCCCACGGGCAAGGCACAGCAGCAGCAGCAGCAGCAGCAGCAGCAGCAGTCTCGTCGCGGGATGATCAAGGGCCGTCGAGAACTTCGTGGTCCAGCAAGGCTCAGAATAGACCGTTTAGCGAACAGCCGAGCGCGCGTTCCACACTCCACACTCCACACACAACCTGCCTTCAAAACTTAAATTTTCAATCCCACGTTGCATACCAGGTAGACCTCGTTCAAGTATACGTTTTGTACTGCTGTTTTTGGTTTCTGCACCAGCACTCATATTTTTCATAACAACAAAAATCAAATTAGAGCTCGACGAAGCAAAACACATTTTGTCGACCAGGAACACTTTTCCTCGCCAAATTCATCACATCCCAGTTGGCATTGGTTGGCACGGCTCCGATGGCGCGCTCTAGGTGGAGATATCAGCTTTAACAAAAGGTCTACGTAGTACGTATCATAGTGGGTTTGCTTCGCTTTTCACCACACAGGGACATAAACAAATCATGCCAAAACGCCTGAAAATTCTAAGAAACAACCACCTCGAAAACGAAAAAGAGAACGAGGAACAAAAAAGAAGCTTCCACGAGATGGCGAGATGGCTCGCAGGGGAGTGAACTGCTGTTTTTCCCTACGCCTTACGTGACGATTCACGATTTCAGGCAGAGCGGCAGAGCGCAGAACACAGTCTGATACCATGAGATGCCTCGTTACGGGCAGGGTACCGCCAGCGTCAAGCACTCCGTTGATCCGCGTTGACTCAGGGAGGGTTCCATATTGGAATTCTCGAACAATCCGAGGCAATCAAAAAAGGAGAGAGAAACGAGGAGTTGAACTTTTGTCCCATGGGACGAAGACAGACGCACGAAGAGCGAAAAACAAACACAGCAGAAGCCACCACTACCTCTGGTAAGCGAGGACGTCACTCGGTAACCAATCGCGGAACGAGCGTAATTTATCCTGCATAGGCTATTAGGGGCACACCTGGCATGCTGACTTACCTCGTCCCCATCAGAGTCCTTGTACGTGAAAGCGAATCGCTTTTCGTTTCCGGTCGGAATTGCGTAGGCCTCCGCCACCGCCTTCACGAGACCGTCAAAGCTCGGCGGTGTGGGAATCTCCATGATCCGCAGGTCTCCATCTAGCTTGATCTTCACAAGATGCGGGGGCATCTTTGTGCGTTGTTTTCTCGGGTTACAATGTCCGATGCAGCAGGTTTACGAAGTTGTGTGTGTTTCGTCTAGTGTGTCGAGAAGCGGGTTCGCTACGTAAGAGCTGAGGGTTGCACTTAGAGAACGGTTCAAGGATCGGTCCTGATAAACATCCGGTAATGGAGTTCCAGTCCAAGAACCTCCGAACCCCCAACCCCAAAATGTATGGCCGAATATATAGTTGGAACTCCTCATGCTACCGTTCCAGCCATATAAGCAGCATCACTGCTGTGTTCACGCCAGCGAGAGTGTGCCTAGCAGTTCCCTCTACCAGGCCACAACTGGGTAGTTCAAAGGGTATATTTAGCTGACTGGTATCTGCAATCCAACAGGAACGCTGTTATGCCGTCGTCAAGAAATGCCAAAAGGCGGAGGAAGGAAACCGCAGGATCCACGACCTCAGTTGATGCTGCTGGCGGGATTGAGACCACCAGTAAGCGGAGTGCTGCTGCTGCTTCGGATACAACTACCACTGCTGTGAGGATAGAACTGCTGGACAACTTTCAGACGCTTCGAAAGACGTGGCCGAAGGACATGGCCCGGCTCTTTGATCCTGCGCTGTCCGACGAGCGGCGTGCGGAGCTGTGGGAGATCATGTGTGACGGGGGCGAGATACTGAGGCAAAGGTGATACAGCAGTACCAAGTAGTCTGCGTGTGTTGCAACGGCATCAGCACACCCAGTGTTCATCCTGATTCTTCATCCTATATGGTAGAGAGACACAGATCATGTAGTGACAGACTGGTGTGAAACAGAGAAACCAACATCATACGCTACTCTGGTCGACACGAACGCACTGCTGTATGAATATGTACTTTGCTGGTCTGTGCAGAGCCGATTGCAGGCTGTTCTGCTGTCCTTGCGGTAGGTAGATACTCGATATCATAGGTGGACAATTGTGCCTTCGTGCTGTGTGCAAAAGAGGCAGATTCAAAAACAAAAAGCCAAAAGCCAAAAGCAAAAAAGCAAAAAAACAAAGAAGAGGAAAAAAAAGAAAAGTTCATGGATCGTTCCGGAAAAAGTAATTTTCCTCTCGGCATTTAAGCGCTAAGGATGGCTAAGAGTCGGGAGAATATGCCGAGGGCCAGTTCCGGAGTGCCGGAGGTTACAGTAAGTAAGTTTATGCGTGTTCTTCTTTCCACCAAGCGACATCCAGCGCACTCAGTGTCCGTGCAGATGCCTCATCCTAAGAGAGACAAGCTCACAAACCACGAAACAGAGATATACATCGCAAACGCAGTAAAGGGATTTGGCCATGCAATGCCAAACGCAATTCATACGAAAGCGGAACATAAACAAAGCTGGTGGCGTTTTTGTTGCGGGCGATCGTGGTAAAACCTTCAGTCAGTTGACTACTACGTCGACAGCTGTCGTTTATACATTTTTCACAATAAACAAGCCACCAAACCCCTCAACTTGCAAGGAAAGGAAACAACAGGAAAGAAATAATGAAACATAGAAGGAGCGCAGGGGGGAAAGGAATTGAGGTACCCAGAAAACAAAAATTGAGCGAAACAAAACTTGAGGGAAACAAAATACGGCAAGACGAAACGAAAAACTACAATCGTCAGCAAAACAAAACGGAGACAGCAACACAGTAGACAACATCACCCAATCGGCGTCAGGGCGGCGCCCAGACTGGGTTCCGAATGCAACTACAGCAGTAGTGGGGCCTATATAAGGCGGTATAGTGCAAAGGAATTTTGGCCGCCTTATATCGAGAGGCCGCCCTATTCGTAGAGGCAGTTGTACTCAGACTTACAGTCGTGTCAACCGATTTCAACCGCCCTATATCGGGTGACTGCCTTATTCGAACCGCCTTATATAGGCCCCACTACTGTATTGGAATAGGGGCATTGCCGCATGGTCTGTCCCCTGCTTCCTGTATCTGACGGCAGCGATGCCCATACTGCCATCATCGCCTCGGTACCCCCCTACCGTAGGACATCCAAAAGAGAACAGTAAGGTAAAGGAAGAATACCGGTTACGAATAAACAACCAAAACGAATCCAAAGAAGAAAAATAAGGACTCGAAAACAACAACAGAAAACCGAAAAACCAGAGAAACTTCCGAAGTGAGACAAAAACCAAAAAGACGCACCGAAACGAGACGAAACAAAAGAAGCACTCTCTCTCTCGTGGATGTCCTCTCTCTCATGTGCCGTGTAGGCTGTAGAAGAGTCTGGTGCGTCGCAACCAACACGAAGAAGAAAGGAAAAAAAAAGGAAAGAGAGAGAGAGAGAGGGAAATAACGAGAGAAAGAGAGGAATACGAAAGGCCAAGCAAAAAATATATATTCCTACATACCTGGTACCTCAGATGGGAAGCACGAGCATAGGTTTCCGGCTCTCTGCTACTTAGACTAGCTGGCAAAACCTTGCCACACGGTCTGCCAGCTTCTTCGTATTCCCGTCGACGGCGGCCTCAGATTTCAGTTCTGCCGCTGTCGCCCCCCCCTCGGGAAAAATGAAGACAAAAGTAAGGTAATAAATAAACAAACAAACGCAAGTAAAACCACTCTCTATCAGGAAGTCAGGAACGAACAAGAGGTGTATAAATGCAAGGTTTCTGCGCTGACGCGCATCGCTTAATGACGCGATCCCAGGACTTGTGATTTTGCAGAATACATGGGGCACTCTCTTACGTATTATCTACGTCGAACTGCCCGCATCCTTCCCGTTAGTACCTGTCGACCAAGAATCGCCTGGTTGTGGTGACAGGCGCTCTCTAGCCTGACTACATGCAGTAGTGGTCCCTCTATAGCGCCGGTATGTGCCAGCCGGAAATACCGGCACTACAGCGGCAACCGGCACTACTACTCCGCACGCTCCCACCATTGTTTGTTCCCATCTGTGCCAAGTGATTTCACAGGCGCTATAACGGGCGACCGGCACTATTCAACCGGCGCTATAGAGGGACCACTACTGTACTCCGAAGTAGAACTCTTCTGAGCTCATGCTGGACTAGTCCCTAACTATCCGCTGTCTGTCCAAATCATTCTTTCTATACGACACTGGCGGTCTTTACCGCATTATTGGATACGTCGGACAGATCACGATCTAGATCATCTAGATCATCTAGATCCTATAGATCCTATAGATATCGTTGTCGTATGTTCTGCAGGATCTGTGTAGTACAGATTCAACCCCGGAAAACTGTGCTGGGCCATTCAGACCATCCACCCGGTAGTATGGTCCATAGGCCATGCAGATAATATAGGCCAGGGATCTGTCTTGCGTAAAAGACACAGATCAATAAGAGTCTGATCTGTCCGATTGTGTGCAGTCTTGTTATTCTGACAACACTCGTACAGCACTCTTACGTTACCTTATTCTACGGCATTATCTTTGTAGGCTCAGCCTGCTACAGGAGACAGACTCATCCCCTACTCCCGAACACTAAACCGCCGTTGATATGCTGAAACCCAATATCTCCACAGCTACCAGAGGTGATGCGGGCGGTACATCGTTTCGTTCGTTGGTGTATTTATTAGCCATCGACTGTTAGTTTAATATGAACGAATGCGAATTTCTAATGTACACGGCGCCAACAAATAAGGATCCCTTTCGAGATGACTGAAGCATTTTGGTAGTTGATTAACGAGTTGATTTCGACCGCGGAGCACCATCACACATCTACCAACACACAACTTGATGACAGTTACGGGAAAATACCCTGCTGCGCGAGGTATTTGACGCATTCTTCGATAGAGGTAGCACTTTTTGACGTTTTTTTTTCTGGATGACGGGGCTCTTTATCCAAAAAAACGTCGGAATGTCACTCTATTTTTGCAGTGTGGTTTTTTTGTATAGGTGGGCCACGGGTTTGTTCATCGGATTGCACTTTCAGTTTTCTCAAAACCATTTTTTCGGTGAGGGTATAGTCTAGAGCTCCTCAACTGAAGAGCTTAAAAAAAAAAGTGGGGAACCTCTATCGTGGAATGTGTCATTTTTCTCGGTGTGTCCGCGAGGGTGCACAAAAAAAGTTATCCCGCAAACCAAAATAA
>JBBMKB010086818.1:0-11741 GCA_037833945.1 Alaria marginata
GCTTAAACTTCTCTGAAACGCGGGACGAACTTTGCGGACGTCGTTGCTTGGTGCCAGTCGATGTGTTGATCAATGGGCGAGGCTCATAACCTGTCAAATTATTGACGCGTGTCGCGGCTTTGACTCTGTGATGAGAGCTGCAGAGTGGCACCGAAGTGTCTGTGAAGATCAATTGTGACTACAAGAAAAGAGAAGATAGTTTGGAAAAAGGTGCTTGAGGCGAAAAGGTAGAAACCAAAGAAGAGAAGGAGATAAAGAACAAGAGTAGGGAGGAGTAAGGAGGAGTAGGGAGTGATCCAGGTTGGCGAGACCGTCACATGATCATCTCGGGACAATGCCCGTACGGGCAGATGTACTCTATACGGTTTGTCGTGCCGGCCCACAGTCTGTCTAACAGTAAAACGTTCCTTTCAATGTTCTCTGCAACGTTCCTTGATACTTCATTAGTAATCTAGTTACCACTTGAATACAATACACTGGTGAGAAGGAATAAAACATATTGCAATTACCCGCATGTACAGTAAGATACGTGGTGTACTCATTGGTAGTGATTACAAATCAACTAGATACTAGTGGGCTGCAGAGTGCATATTACAACAATGAATACCACAACCATCCTGAATCCAGAACGCAAAGGTAATGACCGGACAGAGGTTTCTGTGTGGACTGAGTACTTTTACACTCTATGATTCTTCCACTATTTTAGTTGGTGCAGCCGTGCGACGGACTGAGTGGTTTAATATCCAAACGGTGAAACAATGATCTTACGCAGGGTAGATGTGGGTCCTGCTTCATAGACTCCTATTTGGCTTGGTAGATGCAACTTACCCTAGATATCACAATCAATCCGGTGATATATAAGCCAATGGACTCGAGTATTAACGCGCGTTTCCGGAATTCGTTTGCTCAGTTTCGTCATTTCCTCCCTGTAACGCTGCCAAAGCGGTTATGCACCTTCTTCCTGCTCGTACGCTGGTTGGTCAGTCTGCGCGGGGCTCGTTTCAGTAGTGAATGCAAAGGCCTAGCACAGGGTGCACGAGGCCGTACAATGGCGGGGTCTGGACGTGTCTCTTACAGCTCACGATGAAACCAGAAATACAGAGGAAGAAGAAGCAGGTTTGTCGTCGAGTTTGAACGTCTCTCCGAGTGCACAGGCGGTGTCTGCAAGCGAACATAAATGAAAACCACTCGTTGCTCGTGGTATTTGCGATCTGCAGCTTGGATCACTTGAATATCGACACATAGCCTGTGATTGCTCGTGTCCTGCCGACAAGATACACCGAGACACAGGAGGCGTCGAAGCAGCTGATACGTCCCCTGGGTGGGCAATGAGACCGAACCAAACTTGTAGTTTTGACGCTTGGGTCGCAAGATATCGTAGACCGAAGATCCTCAAGCACCTCAAGATGAATGTGCTACCAAACAAAATAAAATGAAGCTTGCACGTACCAAAACACGGATATTACTTTCAATTTTCCGTCTGCACATACATCAGATGGTTAAGTGATCTACACCTCAAAAATGTATTTAGTATGCAACCCCGGAGATACATGCTGCGACGCACAGAGGAACACCGTTGATAAGTCACCCCACGGGAGGGGTTGCACTTTGTAGGGTAAAATATTCCTGGCCGGTTGAGCTCCTGAAGTAAGAAACTACCAATTGGTATGATCATTTTAGGAGTGTATTAGTTTTGGTACTAGCGGATAGAAATGCCGATCGGGTTGCGCGAACGAGAATCTGGGAAGTCATGTTTTGACTGAGATATTGAGCTCCTCGTGTCAAGAGTTCCGGAACCTGTTGCTGCACCCTTACCGTGGGATGGCTCTAAAGAGCGTTCCGAAGTTAGCACACAGTGATTCGATGTTTTGCCAAAACAGCCGCAACCTGTACGTATAAGTGGGTTTTTCTCCCGTTCTGTACTGGTTTCCTCGCGCATGGTTCACTCAAAAACTCCTTCGTGGAAATCAAACCAAATTCAGTCCATGATGCCGGAGAATCTGTCTATAAACACGGTCCAAACCAGCGGTGCCGGTAGGAAATTTGTTGACAACGGGCATGAGTTGCGTCGCCATTCGACCCAAGAGGTGTAATGCAAATAGGTTGACGTACCGTAGTCAGGTTTCACATGCATATGTTCTAGATCGTGCCCTACGGCAATCAAATATCCGTTCGGCTTATGCAACCCCCCGACAGCCGAAAATTTGACCAATCATTATCAGAGCAGGATATATCGGGAGATCGTTACGAGTCCCGATCGTTGGGGTAATAAAGTATGTTGGGACGCTGCGTACTACAACGTAACTTGAAGCCAGCACAGAGCGACCGTGATATTTGCTTCATTTTTGCCTTCGGGCAGTCTAGAATCGGACGCCATTGCCTGCCCCACCTTCGCCGTCCACCTGTGGCGCCCATCTCACGTCTCGCGCTCTATAGTTTTCGCCGTTCAGCCTCCTGAGGATTGCTGCTCTTCCCTTCAAACATCACCAATTAGATGGGGAGGGTTTGAGAGATGATGCTTTGTTTTAATAACTGTGCCGTCGGCTCTAAACTATCCAACACCCCCACAACAGGACGCGTGCAAAGGGGGCTCGGACGTACAGAGCGTGGACGAGTACTGCAACGACGGTTACGAAGGAATCCGTGAGTTGCCAGTTCCAGTCAGGGTATTGCTTCCCGCTGGGTGTCAACTTTGACGAGGATGCGTATTACCATCGCGGCAGAACGTTTGACAGAAAGTGGTTTCTGTATGACGGAGCTTCGTCATGAAAATGAAATCCTTATTTTTCACCCCTGCTCGTAGTGTACATAACCAGCGTGGTTGTTTATTGGGTCGCACAATATATTTTTCGTCAGCGATGTTGACTGGGTGAGGTGCATGAAGCGAAATCAAACTAGCAGCCTGATGATTTATACGTTCACTTCTTCTGTCGGAATCCATCGGAGTGTAATATCGCGGTGTGGTAATTCTACTGCTCACCCTGTAGGGTGTGGCCCTTTGCACGAGGGTTTATGAGGTTATACAGCGTATTCGGCTAGTGTGTTATTGCTGATTGCAACGGTGCAAATGACTAACACTCTGTGCTCTGCACAGCGTATACGGACTGTGGCCGTAATTCGAGGGGGGGGGGTAGCTTTGTGTTTTGGCCGGCCGCCCGTGGCATCCCAACGGCTCGTCGCAGTTGCATGTTCTCCACGTTCAAAAGGTTTAGGATGCAATTGGTGCTATTGAGAGCAGTACGCCTCGTCATGGAAGTCAGTCAAGATGTATACGCTGAAAGACGTTGATGGATAATAGGCCAAGAGAAACTTACCTTTTGTGCAGGCGTAGCGTACACGTAACCCTAACATCAGTATAAAGATTATGTACCAATGCTCATGTGATCTCTTGCTCAAAGAAACTTTCCATCCTCGTGTCATAGCATTTGTCGGGAGTCAGACTGTGTCGAGGAAGCTCCGAGCCGCACTTGTTTCCTTGTGCTCTGAGACCCATCTCACCAACGCCACATTTTTCGATACATTGTCAATGTGCGAAACGTAGCTTGATTCACGTGTATCTCGCAGTACATAGACTTTGTTCATTACATTGCCTATCTTGACGGTGGGGGGGTCTCATTTGGCATGTCATACGTGTGATGTCTCGATCTTATCAGCTTTCGTTCTACCCTCGTCACGTTTTATCTGTATCTCTCGAAGTATGCTCTGTGTGCTCCAGTGGATATGGTAGAAGCTCAACGAACCAGTGCCATCAGTGTACGGCACGTTTCAAGGGGGCAATGTACTTCGTTCTTTCCGTGGCGGCGGTGCTTACGCTCGTCGTGTCGGCGCTGCTGGTCGTGTATCTGGTGAGGTTTCCATGGCCTGTACCGAAAAAATATGGGCACGCTTGCCGGGTCACCCTTTTGCGTGTGCACCGTTAGCAGCACCGACCTAGACACTCGTTGATGCTTTTTGCACAACTTCGTAGATCAATGCCAATCAGGTGGAGGGGTTTGTAATTTCATTGTACTCCTGTATCCACCGCATTATTTTCGGGTTGTCATCGATCAGCTTCGAAAACGCAGTATCTCGTACCAGAACTCCGGAGTAGCTGCAGTGAATCTCACGGGTGTCGTTACCAATAGAGCATTTGTTTTGCTATCACAGACGCGTCGAGACTAGGCCTTCGTCCCGTCAAACGTGTCGAATGAGCATAGAAACGTTTTGCTCATGCAGGCACACACGAAACGAGGACGATTGCATCAAACCTCTTTGCACTCAGACCGCAACACCGCCGCGCATGTTGCATATATTACGCCGTCACGACGCGATCATCCGTGAGACAATCAATGAACCTATGTTCGAGAGTACTCGCAATCGCTTGTCGGGGACCCGAAACAATACCGATCATCCGAAGCCTGGAACGGTACCAAACCAACGACACCCGTTGAAACTTTTCCCCTTGACGTCAAGCGTTACCCATGCTCTAAACAGCGCCCAACACTGTCTAGGGAGTTCAATCTCTCCGGCGACACCGGTGTCGGCAGTACCGTAACCTAAGCCCAAATGCAAAATGGGGTCTTTCTAGCTAGTCTACAGTAGAGGTTACAACACGGCTTGGTAACTCTGTTTCAATTTCATGACAACAACGACCAGGTTCGCGGTGGGGACGCCGTATTGTCTACGGTGGCTAGCACGAAGGCATCCGTCCGCATGCTGCAAAGCCGTAGTTCAAAACCCTTATCACGCTCAGGCAGCGGTGTCGCCACTAGCTTCGGGGGGTTCCGCGACGGTGGACCCACAGAAACTGGTTTGGCCTGTGGCACGGACGACCTGGCTGGGGCCATGGTAGGAACCCGGCCGACGCTCCACGGTGACGGAAAAGGTGGCGTCGACAAAGAAGGACGAACCAGGGAGAGGACGTCCGCGAGCAGCAGTGGTGGTCAGACAAACACTGAGATGCGAGAAATGTCAAGCTCGGGGTCTCTCCTCCCACCCTTCATCGACGCCATAAGCCGTGTTAGAAGTGGAGCAACGAGCCAACAAGAAGCCTCGACTGCTTGCACCTGCGAGGCGAGCGCGGTGTCCAACCCATGCTGCTCGGTGACAAACCAGCGGGTATTTAACCAGGCGTACACCGGGCCGCCTGCTGACGGTGGAAAGGGACGGCAAAACACGAACGAGCAGTCACCGTTGCAAGCAACTGAAGGGCGTGGGCACAGGGTCAACGCGGTCTCCACGAAATTCACACAGATTCTGGCTGGGCTGCCGCTGTCGAAGATCAAGATCGTAGTAGGCGAGCCGTAAAACATTTGTTTTCCGCGAAATGCTCACATTGTCAAATGATGACAAAAATACCGTGTTCGTAATTCGCCTGTCGTATGTAACATCGGCTTTAACCTGAGCAGAACGTTGCTAACCCGGCCTGGAGCGGGGACGCTTCGTAAAAACGTAGTACGCGCCAGGTCTCGCAACAAACGTATGAAAAACGGGGTCACTTTTGGGGTCTACTTGTTTGCAGTGCATCGGGGTCACTCGCGCGAATGACCCCTCTATTCCGCTACGGTCATAAGCTTACATTTTTATGTGATTTATCGATAGAATACGCAATGGATCGGTTAGCTACGCTACCCCAAACAAGTCGTCTGGTGTAGTTTTGTCGGTGAGGTATAGAGTCACTCGGGTGAGTGGCTCGGACCCGTTGGTGAACAAAAGTGTACCCCCCTTACCGTAGCTTTGGTTCTTGGCTGAGCAAGTATCGTTTAGAAAATGAATGCACAACAGGTATAGGCATCATTGGACAACCGGCCAGACTCTAACTAAGGTGTACGTTTCTGCCCCAACATACTCTTTTCTCGAACCATTGCTTATGTTGTCCGCGCTTCCATGCATTGATACACTAAGATGAATCGTTTTTGTCCGGGTCACGTACAGCTACGATAAACAACGCGATAGTGGTTTCATATCCGGGCAACGGGTTTGGCGATTTCGCCGTTTATGGCCAAGTTACGAAACGAATCCTCGGGCGTGGGGAACGCACCACCCTCATGCCTTGACTAACCTTAAGATACCTCCTCCTCTCTCGTCGGTTTATATTTCCCTGTGCCCCTGCACGCCCAAACACGGAACCGGTAACTCGCTGTTATTTCTACCGAGGGCAGTGGTCTGGCAAATCCTGAGCGCGGTGAGCTTGATGGTGTACGCCTTCGGTGATGTTCTACGCGCTCGTGTACGCCCTAAACGTCCAACGTGTAGTGGGTGCAACTACTATTTCAGTGTGTTGGTATTGTTGAGTTGTGCGTGACGGCATCGTATGACTCCCACCTTGTGTATCAGCACTGCTGGTCAAGCGCAGCATTATAGCGATGAGTGGTTTGATCAATGCGATCATCCAGCATATGCTACGTACGTTCACATGTTACCTCCTTACCCCCCCTACCAACATCCCGCCCCCAACGTTTGCCGCGGCTTCTGCGTGTGGGGGTGCGCCTCCGATCCATTGAACAAACCGCTTCGCTCCTGTTCCTGTTTGCAGTTTGCCGATGTCACCAACGTCACATTCCCACCTCTTTACGAGAAATTTCTCTCGATAATCAGGGTGTTTCCCCTGGATCTTGGCTGGATTCTCTCCGCGACGTGCCTGGCGTCGGATGTGGACTTTTTCCACAAGCTGTTGTGAGTGAAGCTGTGGAGAGGTTATAGTGGATTTGGTACAATAGCGGTTTACTCGGTACTAAGATTCTCCTGGAATAGGGGTCACGCCGCTGAGCTAAAACACATCTAACCGGCGGGTTTCCTAAGAGGCTAAAATACCAAACATGGTGGAGACCCAATAGCGCAGCATTGTTGAATCCCAACTTCGCTTTACGGGCTATTTTCGATGTACCTTGGCCATGGGATCACTACCCTCTCCAGACAGTTTTTTCCCTCAAAGTATGACGTTGAGCGAGGCTTAGCGCTTGATAAAAGAGAAGTTTCAGAGCGTACAGTTGAAACCCTGCCATAGCATTAACCCTACTAGCTACCAGGTATTTTTTACCGCATGGGGCGTGCAGGAACAGCCGTGGGGAGTAAGTATTTCTACGGTGAGGGTCGTTGCATGTTCAAGCACAGATACGTCCAGAGACAAGTATCACATTGTGTAGGTGAATGACAAAAACAAGCAACAGCGACAACGCAAGCCCCAGTGCCACAATAACAGTAACCGTTGCAATGGTACTAAGTAGATAGACTATGATTAACCAATACGAGACTCACAAGACGTTCGAGGCACCATCCACGGCATAATGACCACGGTTCAGCGACTCCTGCAGACTCGCAAGGGTTATAGGGGCGGAATCGACTCACGTCGCTGTGTGCATTAATCGGTCAACCTTTTGTTGGTCGTTGTCGTTTAACTCGCTAAACTCATACTGACATGTTTCCGCGTACCGTCTAGGATCGTCACCGTCGGACCTATGATTCTTCTGGGTATGCTCGGAATAACCTTCCACTTCGGGGCGAGTCCAATACGACGACGACTTGGTATCGAGAAGTTCAGTGTTTTACCGAGGATGTTCAGAAGGCCGAAGGAAATCTCTATACCAGCGATGATCAACGGAACAAGAGCCCGCATCGTTATGCCCACCGAGTCGTTTGGGTCACAGCAGTCAAAGCCTCAAATAGCGCCGGGCACTTCCAGGACTCATAGTCGAGCAGCGAGCGAGTGGGGGCTTTTCGACACCGAGTACTCTCTCCACAGTCCGGCGGAGTTTACGCTTTACATTCAAGAAAACGGGAATACACGTTCGTCTGGCAAGGCTGACCCGGGAAGGGTTGCTTTCACTCCTTCCGGGCTGTCGTCACGATCTAACGGCGCTTCTATGTGCTCTTTCCGGGGAATTTCCAAGGCCGGACCCGGAAACAAGAAGGAACCGGAACAGGTAAATAAACGAGGCCTCGACGAGGGTGGGCCCGGCCAAAGCTCGACAATGATTGGTCCCTTCACACTGGTTGGTCAAATATGCTTACCCTGCCGGGCTCCACAGTTTCCGACCAACCCACGGCAGGGAAACCAACGTGGGGTGCATCTTTTTGCTAGAATATTTTCGATACCCCCGCGCCCTCTCCTTCGGCGGTTCCTGATTTCGTTGCTGCGGTTCGTTTCGTCACGCTCCCACGCCCTGTAACAGAACAAATTATGGGGCCTGTTCGCCCGACACACCACCATCACCCTCATCATCCTGTACCTCGTCTACAGTCAGGTTTCCACGGTGGTGAGACCTCTTCAAACTAGCTGTCCCTCAATAGTAGTAAGCGTACTTGGAGTCGATGTTGAATACATCAGTCGACACTGTCGATATCAACGCTGTCCATCCCCATTAAATCACCGCAGACCAATATTCAGCGTCATTTCGCCATCACCGTGAGTAAACAGTCGAACGCTTAAGTACACAATCTCTTGTATGAGACTGTTGATATTGGTGTCTTTCACATGCGTACGTTCGACGCAGATAGGAGATACTTTAGGGGAGGACAGGTCTTCATTGTGAGGTTTCACCTTGGTGCGTTTTGTGATCCGCACGAGCGACCGAGTAAATGACTTCCAGCATACCCAGTCAGGCTGCCCACGCTTAAAAGGTGTCAAACGTACGCGGAGGACCAGTTCGATCACGCCATCCACCCAGCACACAAACACTAGCGACACGAACTGCGACGCCGGGGTAGACCTCGGCCGTGCCGCCGACTTCCGGCGCTGCGGTGGAACGGCTAATGTATTTTGTTGGAACAGACATCAATATTGACATTATTCAAATTTCCATTTGACCGACATCAACATACACATTGCCAAGCATGCGAATAACTCTAAAGAAGACAATACAAGCTTACAGAGATAAAAAAATCCCATGTTCGATGTGCGTATAAACGTAAATGCTGTGTGAATCCTTACAGGTATTCCAGACGTTCGCGTGCGAAGATTTTCCTGAGATCGGCAAACGATACCTTCTAGCCGACAGGCGCATCGAGTGCGACACGGCAAGGAGCACCAAGTACAGGATATACGCTGCCGTTATGATATTTATGTGTGAGTTCGATGACCTAAGACTAACTCCCCAGCGTATGGTGTACGGATATACGGTTCGCACCCTGTGCTTGCTTATACAAGGAACGTACGCAATACGTGATTCGTATGTGTTATCTATCCGCTCGTTTCAAGGAGTTGCGTCTTTACTTCACCATGAGGTCGGAGTGTACACCGCTTCGTCGTCCATGCTGGCCGAACGTGGTTATTACAGCTTCGCGTTGACGGCAACGGGTATCGTGAACCGGCAGTATATACGCTATGTGTCGTGGGGAGAGCCACTATCGCTTCCAAGATTCCACGTTGTTGAAGAAACACATGGTGAGTGTCTTGTTTCTCGACCACGTTTACAACCTAACCATTAGCAAATATTTTGTGCGCGTGACTTAAGACCAGAGATTCGTCGTGCCCCTGACTCGTCCCACGTTAGGGCTTGCACGTTTCAGGTCAAACTTCCCTGACCGGCTGAGCTTTTGGAGTGAGGAACTACTGGTTGAGATAAACAATTTGCGAGTATATTTGTTTGACGACTAGCGGATAGAAATGTTGGTCGGGTTGCGGGAGCAAACATATATGAAGTCATGTTTAGGGTGAAGAATTGAGCTCATAATGCCAGGAGCTCCGAGACGTATTGCTGCACCCCTGCCGTGGGATGACGCCCCTACGTCAATTTTAAACCCACGGGAACCCGACACGCCTTACGTCAAGGGCCGACGGCGACCGTGCATGGTAGCACACCGCCTTCCCTCCAATGGGGTATTCCCATCGGAATGCAGTAATAGGCCAACTCGTACCGATTTTCTCACTGCTGAAGGGTTCTACGATGGCCATGCTGTGGTAATGTTTCCGGCTTTTGACGTCGCGCTGTTTCGACTCATTGTTATCGTTATCGCCCCTGGCGCATGCTTGTGGTTATATCATCCGGGTGATTTTGTGCTTAAACAATGATTATGCGTATTGCTGTTCTTCCCCGACTAAATACATTTTCTGAGCATGGTACATGGTCCATGGGTTCTTTAAAATAACGTTCGTGGATATCGTTCTCTATCCACCATGTGGGCGTCACGCCAAGGTTGACTAATTGAGATCCATAAAAAAACGGCTTCTTGCTTGACGTTTGTGATTGTTGAATATACTCATTTATGCGTTTCGCCACACAGGCGTATTTTTTATGTTGTTTCCTTCGTCTGTTTGGTCTCGTTTCCCCGCTCACGTGTGTCGCTCCTTCGACCAACATCCTAACTTGTTTCCTACAATGACGGTTCTGCTGATTCCTTAAACATGCCACGCGCAGACCCCCTCGGCATCCCTGCTGCATTTTGCTATCTTCTTGTACGCCAAAGGTCTGCAATCAACCCTCCAATGGACGAGGACTTGAAAAATGAATGGGGGGGCAGGCATGTCGTGGTAAGCATGATATATACTGTATAAGCAGGAACGCTTCAAAATATTTCGGGGGGTGAAAATGACGGAATACCGCCCGCCAAGCAATCCATCAAGCAAACACCTGCAGTAACAACTTGACTGTGATCACCTGAAGTTGGTATTGAACGAAGCAACGTTTACTTGAAACGTTCCGAGCCGACGAAATACGTTATACAAAACGTTTGTCGTTGTCCCGCATAGAAAGGCACGCGCGGTTATCGGACATTCAACAACTGTTTGGTATGGAGACATCCTTGCAGCTCTGCAAGGGCTACATCATTAGCCTTGGGGTGACCGAAGAAGGGTGTTGCTCTTAACACCTATATATGTGCCGTAAACACTCAATGGTCCACGCCAACGTACTAAACGCGGCTCGGTACGGCATGTGGTGTCTTCGTTATATTATGTCGAGTGTATCATCCCGGGAGCCAGTAATCGATTTTATTTTTCAGTATCGTGGTGCCTGGCGGTCTTAGCAGGACATTGGGTGATTGCGTTTGGTTGCGCGTAATTGTCACACGTAAAACCCGATGTGCCGTCACTGTGGTATACACTTGTTTGTGTATCAGTAGCAGCGTTTGCCAGCCGACCCATCGACCTCACTTATTGTGCACGTCTGTAGCAGTAGTTTGGAAGCTTACCCCAACCAGAAATTAGTTCCTCCCATGGGCAATTCCAGGGCTTTAGCAGACAAACATATCGAAAGAATATGGTTTGGTAGATACGGTTGGAAGGGTATTCCCAGTTTTATAAGATCGTGATGAAGTCGCGCAAGGGGCGAAGTGAAATGTATATTGAGTTTATTCCCGTGGAGTTGTCCGCGTACGTATTCGTCGAGTGTGTGTATTCGAGCGGCGGGTGCGGGAGATTTCTCTTGCCGTGCCCGTGCGCCGTCGTTTGGACGGTGAGTCATTCCACGGTAGGGGTTGCACCTTTCGGGGTAAAACGTTCCTGACTGGTTGGGCGTTTGATATCAAAAGAACTACCGGTTGGTTTGATCATTTTACGAGTGAGTGTTTTTTTTTGTAAACTAGCGGATAGAAAATGTTGATCTCGGGTTGCGAGGACAAAAATCTTGGAAGCCATGTTTCCGGTGAGATATTGAGCTCCTCATGTTAGGAGCTCAGGGACATATTGCTGCACCCCTACAGTGGGGTGACTCCCGTTTAAGCTTCGACTACAGCGAAATAAGACCCGCTTTTAGCCACCTTCGTGTTCACTACTACATTAGGCCGCGTCACCGCGACTTGTCGTTCGTGCGGCTCCAGGGAAGTTT
>JBBMKB010086829.1:0-11739 GCA_037833945.1 Alaria marginata
ACACTTCATTCGACTCGCCGAACACCTCACGGCGCTTCGCGCTTGGTGCACGCGATTTCTGTTTGGTCGGTGAAAACCCGATAAGCTTCGTCCCAGCATTGTAGGGATGTGAGGGTCTATGGTCTTATGACTACGGCTATGCAAGAAATGGGTACACCCCCCTGTCCGAGCTCCGGGGGGTGGTGGGGGGTCTGTAAAACCAGGTAAAAAAATGGGAAAAAAAGGAAAATCATTTTTATATTTGCTTAATTTTACAGAGTACCTGTCCGAGTACAACAATACACCCCATACTACTCTGTACTCGGGAAGCTTCCAACAGGTAACGACGGCGCTGCGCCCCGCCCCGCTCCCCATCCAACGGACAAACCCGCGTGTTTTTGCGTGCCATGGATGATGATCTCTGCGACTCCATTAATATTGTACAGGGCAAGTTGACACGACGATAACAACCACTACCTGAGAGCACGCTCTCAACATTAGAAGTATAACTGATTGCCTCGACCCACTTCCCGCCCAGCGGACAAACCCGCGTATGTATGCGTGCCAAGTGCCAAGGGTGATGACCTCTACGACTCGGTTGATATTGTACAGGGCGAGTTGACACGAAGATCCCAACCACTATGTGAGGGTATACTCTCGACCTTAGCATTGTCGCTGGGACCTGCATAGAGCAACCCCTCTGGGCGCTATAATATAGGCAACGAGGGTATCCGCAGCCGCAGCAATTAACTTAAAAACACTGTATCCCGCGTTACAAACGCCTTCATGCAATTAAGGAAACCTACTGAGTCGGATAGTCGGCACCTCCGTTTCACGACTTCCTATTAACCCGACTAAGTTTTACAGTAGTCGGCGACTTATACTTTTAAGACGTACCGACTCGCAGCCCTCATTTTTTCAGTTAGCTCCACGAATGAACCAGTCTCGACGGTCGACCACACGAAGCCATCGATAAATGGTGCAGTTTTATGGCGGTGAACGTGCGACAAGGCGAATGAACACAACGCCACATGCTACGATAAAGGTGCACCGCTTTTATTCTGAGGCTTTCCACTTGAGGAGCTCTACGCCTCCCCCAAAAAACTAATTTTGAGTAAGCCGTAAGTTCAACCCGGCGACCAAACCCACGGCCTAGGTATAAAAAAATGTTCACATTGAAAAGCGAGAATGACATTCCGACGAATTTGGGTTAAGAAGCCCGGTGGTTTAGAAACGAAAATGACCAAAAATGCTACCTCTATCGTAGTACTCGTCCAACGCACCGGATTTTTTTCTTGTTCCCCACCAGGAGCAATTGCGCAGCCAGCAGTGGATGGCGACGGGTCTTTACAAACGGACGCAGGGTTCGTAGGAAGCGGAGGGGGTTCCGGTCGCGCTATCGACATCCAACGAGCTTGGAAGTGGGTGAGAATTTGATAATACTATATAAAAAAACATCGTTTGTACTGAGGTAAGGACATGTTTTATTAATACGATCGTAGCGGGGTACTGCTGCTTTTGTACAAGGTGCGCCATTTCTTGGGCCAAAACATTTTTTTGTTTTTTTTAATACTTACGGGTCTCCAAAAAACGGAAGGTTCACCAAAATTTCGTCTGGAAATCGTATCGGAAGATTCACCAAATATCGTTTGGAATCGTATCTGTGTGTGTCCAGCATGTGTAGTATCGTTCGAGTCGTGTGCTTCAATATTGGCTGACACATTCTACGATGGAGGTTCACCTTTTTTTTTCTGAGGTCCCTCACTTGAGGAGTTCTATACTATTAGTAAGTGATTTCGAGCATATTGAAAGTGCAATCCGATGAACAAACCCGTGGCCCATCTACACAAAAAAAGCATATCGAAAAAAATAGAATGACATTCCGACGATTTTGGGTTAAGGAGCCCCGTTATCCAGAAAATAAAAACGCCAAAAATGCTACCTCTATCGTAGAACACGTCGGCTTCAATAGGGGTATCACCTTTTCGCCCAAATATGTTTCTGCCTTGGACGGAGGTTTCTTCAACTACTATCTGTGACGACTACGCAGACTACACTCTTATTTTTCGTTTCGCTCATCCCATCTGCCCGGTATTATTTTCGCACTGTTTCTTTCTCCTTCTCCCACCCTAGACGTGACTCACACCGGAGTCACTATTAATGTAAGCAGGCTCTCCTCCCCCCGTCCCCACTACGGCACGCGCCATATTTTTTATTGCGAGCTGTAGGTGTACGGCTGCCCAATATCGTCGGAATACCGTACCTGGTGTGTGTGTTTGCTGTGTGTATGGGTACGCTTTTAATTTTTCCTCAAAGTCAGGGGGTTATGTTGACCACGCTTCTCTCCAACGTGCTTCTCACCACTACCAGTCGTACAACGCTATCCGCTATCGGCATTCGAGCACGCGCTCCCCGTGGTGGAGAAGCGAGTCAAAAGAGGATCGAGATAAACGCCTGCTGTCCACGACTTCCGAGAGCTCCTCATGTGAGTGAAATGCACCCCTTGCTTTCCCGTGTTGCGCCTCGCTGAAGAGGTGATTTTTTGTTGTTGTGTCGATTGAGCAAAGTCCTTGTGAAAAAAATGATATATGCGCAAGGGTAGAAATGCGCCGAACTTGTCGTCGTGCTTGCAATGGTTTTGGCCGCTCGAGAGGTTCCGCTTTTTGCCTAAATAGGACCTGGTGATTGCGGTTGTTTTGTGGCTGAGATACGTGCTACGGTACTGTAATCAGTATACTGCTACGATAGAGGAAGCACTTTTTGTTTTTATTTGTTTCTGAATGACGGGGCTCCTTAACCCAAACTCGCCGGAAACTCCTTGGTTTTCAATCCGATTGTTTGGTACACCTACGCCATGTGTTTGTTCATCGGGTTGTACTTTCAGTTAACTCGAAATCTGTCGGTGGGTAAGGTTCAGAGAGACCCAAAGCGAAGATCCCCCCCCCCAAAAAACGGGCGCACCTCTATCGTAGCATGTGTCAACACCACGTTCTTTTTTGGAGGCTCCTTACTCGAGGAGCTCTATGCCTATCTAGAAAAATGATTTTGAGGTATATATATCTAGACGCAAGTGCAGTCGCACATCGATCAAACCCATGGCCTAAGCGTTAAAAAAAATATTGTTAATGTAAAAACAAGAATTTGAATGCCATTTAATGACACGGGCTACGGTAGAGGTATTTATACTACTATTAGTATAGCACTTTTTGGCATTTTTTTTTGCTTCAGAATGACGGGGCTCCTTAACCCAACTTCGTGAGAAAGTCATTTTGTTTTTTTGCCCTGTGATTGTTTTGGTATACCTAGGCCATGGGTTTAATTTATCGGGTTACGCTTTCAGTTTTATCAAGATCAGGCTCCTGGGAGAGGCATGGAGCTCCCCGAGTGAGGACCCTCAGAAGGCAAACACTTACTGTGCACATCTACCGTAGCAAGAGCGTCCTATAAATAGGTCCATTTTGTGGTAAGGGAGCCCCGTCATTCATAGCATATTTTTACAGCCTACAAGAAGAGTGCTACTTCTTTATCGTAGCTCGCATCATTACTCTCGCTCTTTTCGTTTTCTGCTAAGTTTAACGATTTTGGATACACGCTACTACGGTAAAGGTGCACCAATTCTTGTCTGGGGCTCCTAACTTAAGGCGAGCTCTACACCCCCCACCCAAAAAAACTGTTTTTTTAGCAAAAGCTGAAAATGCAAAAACCCGGTGAACGGACCTATTTGCCAACGGTTAAACAAAACAATAGTATTGAAAAGCACATGAAGTAGATTTCGACGGTTTTGGGTTAAGGAACCCAAACACGAATTATATTCGGCTAAGGAGCCCGGCCACGCCGAAAATATATATATTTTTCCAAAAAAAAGCTACCTCTATCGTAGCACGCACACTTGTCTTTGACGGTAGCAACCGACAATTGTAGTGGACACCTTCATTGCAAAAACACACGCGTGCTGAGATAGGGGCAGGAAGTTTTCGCTGAAATACTTGCTGAACGACGGAGCTCCTTCACCCCAAATCGTCGGAATTTGGTTACTTTTCCCCCCCAAAAAAGTTCGTTTAATAAAACAAATTTGCCATGGGATCGTTCATCGAGTATCATAGCACTTTCTTGTTGTTTTGTCTTGCGCCCAAAATCAGCTTTGGAGTCATCCCACGGTAGGGGTTGCACTTTGTGGGGTCAAACGTTCCTGGCCGGTTGAGCTCCTGAAGTGAGGAACTACCGGTTGGTATGATCATTTTACGAGTGCATTTGTTTTAGGACCAGTGGGTAGACATGTTGAGCGGGTTGCGCGAACGAAAATCTTGGAAGTCATGTTTTCAGGCGAGATATTGGGCTCCTTATGTCTGGAGCTCAGGGAAATATCGCTGCACCCCTACCGTGGGATGACTCTTTGGGGATATAGGTCTAGAGTATTACTCCTCAAGTGAGGGGCCTAATAAAAACAATGGCGTTATACTATTGTACTGATTAAAGTAGCATGCGTCTAGAGGTAGCAAATTCTGGCATATTTGTTTCTCAATGACGGGGCTCCTTAACCCAGAATCGTCGGACACAATGTCATTCTTGTTTTTTCCAAAGGAATGTTTTTCATACCATCGTAGCGCATGAGCCAGTAAATACTACCTGGTATGCCAAGTACGGCTCTCGCTGGTACTGGATGAGTTACCAGTTAACACACTAAACCAGAATGTGCCCTACGAGTGTTCGTCGCTGAGCCCGCACAGAAATTACCAGAAAAAGCGTAGTCGTTGTGAAAAAGCGAAATGGGAAATCTGGAGGCAACATCGGTGGACCGCCATGAGTTGCAGACGGGGCCGTCTTTAGCCCCAACACAGTCGGATTCCTATATATCGGATACATACTGGAAGTCGGGGAATTTGGTGTTGCACACGTGTGGTTCCCGTATTCGTATGGGAAATAAAACATCAACAACAGCCCAAAACACACCTTAGATCCCAACACCACAGAACTTTGTCCGGAAAAACTCCGAAGTGTTTTTGAAGATTTGGTCGACCACATAAAAACTCATGGAGTAACATGTTCCCCGATTTCTATATTTTATCCTAGATGATCAGTGAATCATGTGGTGGAGGCTACTGCTGTGCAGACGATATTGCTCTGTGGTCGCAGCGTGGTGGTACTAGTGTCTCGGGGAAATACGCACACCGTACCAAACAAGCCTTCCTACAAACGACGTGTTCTACGATAGAGGTACCATTTTTGGCGTTTTTATTTTATGGATGACGGGGCTCCTTATAGCCCAAACTCGTCGGAATCTCATTCTATTTTTGCAATATACTTCTTTGTAGAGATGGGCCACGGGCTTGTTCATCGGATGGCACTTTCATTTTGCTCAAAAGTATTTTTTCAGTGAGGGTATAGAGCTCCTCAAGTGAGGAGACTCAGAAACAAAATGGTGAACCTCTATCGTAGAACGTGTCAAACAAGGAAACCGAAATACGAAAATAGTTGGGTAGTTGTGGCACCGCCGCAACTAACTACAGTACCTAGCCAACTAGTAACTAGCTGGCGACTATTAGTCAGCCAACTCACGGCTCTCCTATTTTGAGTGCCCTGAAAGTGCAATCCAACGACCAAACCCATGGCCTGGGTATACAAATATTCATACTGCAAAACAAGAATGACATTCCCACGATTTTGGGTGAAGGAGCTCCGTCATTCAGAAAACGATTTTGCCGAAAAGTGTTTTTTTATACCTCTATCGTCGCACGCGTCGCTTGTTTAACCCCTTTACAACTGGAAACCCTTTTTGGGGACAAGATTACTTGATAATAGTATAGGGACGGGGTTCGGGGTTCTAAATGGGTTAAGTACCGTCTTGTACCGGAGTATCCAAGACTAAGGCTACGCCAGGACACACGCTACTTTAAGCAGTGTAATAACACCATTTGTTTCTGAGGACGCATTCCACGATAGAGGTGCAGCATTTTGTTTCTGAAGCTCCTCACTTGAGGAGCTCTATGCCTCACCGAAAACAATGATTTTGAGCAAACTGAAAGCGCAATCCGATCAACAAACTCGTGGCCCATCTTTCCAAAAAAACATGTGGCAAAACTAGAATGGCATTCCGACGATTTTGGGTTAAGGAGCCCCGTCATCCAGAAACTAAAAACGCCAAAAAGTGCTACCTCTATTATCGTGGAACGCGTTTGAGGCTCTTCACTTGAGGAGTCATCCCACGGTAGGGGTGCAGCAATAAGGTTCTGAGCTCCTGACATGATGAGGAGCTCAATATCCCACCCGAAACACGACCTGCAAGATTTTGGTTCGCGAAACTCGATCAACATTTTCTATCCGGTAGTCCTAAAACAAATGCACTCGTAAAATGACCATACCAACTGGTAGTTCCTCACTCCAGGAGCTCAACCAGTCTGGAACGTTTGAACCCAAAAACTGCAACCCCTACCGTGGGATGACTCTGAGGAGCTGTATATCTGATCCAAAAACTTATTTTGAGCAAACTGAAAGTGCAATCCGACGCATAGACCCTTAGCCTAGGTATACGTATATTCAGATTGAAAAACAAGAGTTACAGTCCGACGGTTTTGGGTTAAGTAGAGCCCTATCATTCAGAAAACAAAAATGGTACAAACGCGCTACTTCTATCGTGGATCGAGTCCCAGGGGGGATACAAACCCCCACTTTCTGTCCGGAGTTTAGAATGGCCTGGCCATTCGCGCTTCAGCACCTCCCTCGAAAACGAACTTAAGCATGTTGTGCTTGCGCAGGGTCACGAACAGTTCCATGGCGGTGCATATCGCGAAACCCGAAACACAAGAGACAGCCGTTCGCGCGAGTGGGCTGGAGTTGCTAAAGAAAGAGGCCAAAGATGCGACCCCCCCTACCGCAGCCTTGATCTCGAGCTAGGCAAATACTTAAGAAATGACTATCTGTCAGGTAGACTATCAATAGAGCTTATTTGGACGTCACTTATACGGTAGGTTCACGAACTACAGGAATTTTGAAAACGTTTTGTTCAGGATTAGAGGTATTTTTCCATTTATTTGGTTTGGAAACCAAGACACGGCATTATTTGTACCATAAGCAGTCACACCCGCAGAGTCCAACGGAGACGAGCGCTGTACGATGTAAGTACGCAGTCGCAGCCTGAGTGTTGAAACGGGATACGTATCGCAGCTGTTCTCGTTGCTGCTGCTGCTGCTGCTGCTGCTGCTGAAACCAGGTGATAAAGCCATAAGGAGCGTTGTCACTATGTGCGAGGCTTGCGACGGCTTGGCGTGACGACGGCCCCCTTGCTGTTGAAATGAAGCAAGGCATGGCGTTAGGGAACAGTCTGCCATATCGATATAGCGTACGGTTTGCCTTTCACCGGGAACCGCACTACCGATAAACCGCCCAAACCGTAATCGGTGGTGACAACAAGCGGACGGCGTGGTTGGTTATATCTTTTCACCTCTGTTGGTGGATGTGATGGACAGCGGGCCGGGAGCACCCGTTTACACGTGTGACTATGTGTGATACCAGAAAACGTAGGGTTGTATAATATGTATCATGTGTTGCTTACCCCCGCCACAAGTTTCGCGTTCCCATGTTCCTGTCATGATCCGCGGAATACTCAATCATTTAAGACCTCCGCAAATCGAAACAGGCGTTCGTGCGACTTCCAGAGGGCTAATCCGTGTTCGCTGCACCCCACTGCAGAGACTCACAACGAATGTCCCCTCCATCCTCGCCACTTTGCCCACGCCGTCGCGTCCAGCCGAGGATACATCCGAGTACGACGGGGAAGACCCCCGGGAGTACTTTTCGTGCTTGCAATGGGACTGCCAGCCGGGGTATATCACCAGCTCCGTACCGAACTGCTACCAGGATTACTTGGATCCTGGATCGTCCGACGACTACCGAGCCGAAGAAGGCGACTTCGAAGAGTGCAGCGACGACGCTTGCTGCGACCCAGTAGGTGAGAAGCACTCGTGCATGTTACAAACAGAGCCGATTCCCCACCCCATCCGCCGATTCCTACATCACGATCTTGATCTTTTGGAGCAGAACATGTGCAGTCTAGGCCATGTTACCGGGTAGGGGCTGAGCATTCTTCATGACCTGGCGCACTTGATTCTTGCATCAGACAAGCACTTGAAATGTACTCATCTTGCACAGCAGCGTTTTATCACGGAAGACATAGGGGACCCCGCACTGTCGTGAGTGCTTTGTATCGTGATGTCCCCAGCAGGGAACAACAAAACAAATGCGCACGTCGGTCGCAAACAGTGTGCTCTCTTGGCTGGTCTGGGAGGTTTGTTTCGGGTGGCGGAGCCTGTTTTTTTATCTCGATGCATACGCACATTTTGTGCGTCACTGTTGCCTTCTGCTGAACATGTTTCATACACTATGCCCCCGAACGTAAACTGCACTTGATTGAATCCGTACTGGATACAGGCCCAAACCAGACTCGAACGGTTCCTTTCGTCCCCCTTTATCTTCGGGCAGTCGATGGGCGTTTCAGCTGGATCCCTTAGAGAATGACCTAGAAATCATGTTTTGTGATTTCCACAATCAACCGCCCATACTTGTGTCACCTGGAGCTAACACATTGTAAATTTACCAAGACTGTTGACCGAAGCTGCTCGCTTACGTTTTTTGTTTCCCTCGTTCGTTTTGATGTGGCCGCCCAAAGAAACCGACGTGTATAGCTGCAAAGGATACCCGGTAGATTGTCCGGCTGGGTACGATACGTTGTTGATCGGGTGCACTTTCGGAGACAGCGAAGGGCATCCCTTATGTGGCGAGAGTGTTTGCTGTGGAGGTGAGCCCCAGTTTATTTTCGGAAAGGTCTGCAGGGTTTATTCTGTAGATTCACGCTTGTAACACAGTATACGTTGATATCATCCGGCGCTTGCTTGGCACTGGTACTGTATTTTACGCATCTTATGGTAGAAGTGGCGCCTTAATTTGCTGAGGATCCTCACTCGACGAGCTCTACACCCCACCCAACAACCCACTTGCAAAATGAATTAGGGCAAACTCGGTACAGAATCCCGTGGGTGAGGTATCCAACGACTGGTGCGTTAAAGTATACATCGTATGTCCAAACGTTTTTGATAGCTTTTCAATTGAGGAGCCCCGCCAGTATGAACCGTTTGAGCTCGACCGTCCAACCCCCTTCGTAGCAAGGCCCATTTGTTGAGCTGGTTGGGACGCAAAATAGCGTACGCTTAAAGTGACACCTAGACGAAACGTCCCTGGCGTTTCCGCCTGCGTTGGTTTTCTATGTCTGCAAGTTGACGCCTTGATCACGTGCCCCCCCCATGACTACATCAGTGCCAACGCCATCTCCAGTTGCTGTTCTCCCCTCTCCAAGTCCGACTTACGTGGTGACACATCCGCCAACACCGGTATCACCAACGCCAGTGTCGACGCCAGCGCCTTCGACCGAAGCGCTAGTTCTGGAAACACCGACCCCGGCAACGGTGGCGCCGACGCCTCCAATCGACGAGATGCCCACACTCATGCCGACGACATCAAGTCCACCGGTGTTAAGCACGCTGGCGCCTACACAAGAACCTTCGGCAGCAGGGACTCTGTTGGAAACACTGTCACCGACAACAGTGGCACCAGTAGCGTTAGCGACCCAGCTGCCAACACCAAAACTGGCGATATCGGATCCGCCAGTCATGCTATCGCCGGCACCGACCGTGGTGCCTCTGACGGAAGCGCCAAGCTTGGAACTACTCCAACCGGCGACAGTAACACCAGTGCCAGCATCGACACAGCCACCCACACCATTACCGGCCATGTCTGGTTCACCAGTATTGGCTTCAACGACGCCGACAAAAGCGCCTTTGACCAATGCGCCAGCTCTGGGAACACCGACCCCGGCAACGGTCGGACCGGTGGAAACGCAAACACCGGCCACGTCGAGTCAACCAATGCCGAGCACCCTGGCACCCACACCAGCACCTTCGGAAGAAGAATCGCTGTCGAAAACACTATCACCGATAACGGTGGCGCCGATAGAGCTAGCGACCCAGGATCCAACACCAGAGCTGGTGATATCGGATCGGCCGGTATTGCTATCGCCGGCGCCGACGGAGGCTCTTGTGACGGAAGCGCCGCGCCTGGGAACACTACAACCGACTAAAGCAACACTGGTGCCGTCAACGACACACCCAGTCACATCCTACCCAACAACATCCGGTCCGCCGGTTTTGACGTTTTCGATGGATACACGAGCGCCTTTGACCAATGCGCCAGCTCTGGAAGCACCAACCTCGGCGACAGTCGGACCTTTGGCATCACAAACCCCGGCCACGTCAAGGCCACCAACATCGAGCACGCTAACACCCACACCAGCCCCTTCCCCAGAAGAAACACTATCGGATACACTGTCACCGATAACGGTGGCGCCGGTAGATCTAGCGACCCAGCTACCAACACCAGAACTGGTGTTATCGGATCGACCCGTATTGCCATCGATGGCGCCGACGGCGACGCCTTTGACGCAAACGCCGCCCTTGCAAACACAACTGCCGGCTACAGTAACACCGGTGCCATCGAGGACCAAGCCACCCACACCATTACCGAACATGTCTGGTTCACCGGTATTGGCTTCACCAACGCCGACACACACGCCTTTGACCAATGCGCCAGATTTCGAAACATCAACACCGGGGGCGGTCGGACCAATGGCAACACAAGCCCCGGTCACGTCAAGTTCACCAATATCGAGCACGCTGACACCCACATCAGCACCTTCGGCGGAAGAAATAATTTCGGAAACACTGTCACCGACGACCGTTGGGCCGATACAGCTAGCTACACAGCTACCAACACTAGAACTGGCGATATCAGATCGACCAGTAATGCCATCGATGGCGCCGACGGAGACTCCTTTGACAGAAGCGCCTTGCTCGGAAACACTGCATCCAGCGACAATGACACCAGTGCCATCCATGACACAGCCACCCACATCATTACCAAACAGGTCTGGCTCACCAGTATTTGCTTCATCGATGCCCACCCAAGCGCCTTTCACCAATGAGCCAGATGTGGGAATACCATCCCAGGCAACGGTCGAACCGGTGGCAACACGAGCACCGGCCACGTCGAGTCTACCAACATCCAGCACGCTAACACCAACACCAGCACCTTCGGCAGAAGCAATACTGCCAGAAACACTGTCACCGACAACGGTGGCGCCGGTAGAGCTAGCGACCCAGCAACCAACACCAGAACTAGTGATAACAGATCGACCAGTATTGGTATCGATGGCGCCGACAGTGGTGCCTGCGACAGAAGCGCCGCGCCTGGGGACACTTCAACCAAAGACAGCAACACCAAAACCATCGACGATACTGCCGGACACACGATACCCGTCCATGTCTGGTTCACCAGTATTTGCTTCATCAAAGCCGACACATGTGCCTTTGACCAATTCGCCAGTTCACGGAACACCAACCCAGCCAACGGTCGGACCGGTGGCAACACGAGCACCGGCCACGACCACGACGACGCCAGCCACATCGAACACGCTGACACCCACACCAGCACCTTCGGCCGAGGAACCGCGTGAGGAATCGATGGCACCGACAACGGTGTCGTCGGGAGAGCCAGCAACCCAGCTACCATCGCCAGAGCTGGTGATAACGGATCGACCAGTAATCGTATCGATGGCGCCGACGGAGACTCCTTTGACGCAAGCGCCGCGGTTGGAAACACTACAACCGGCTACAGCAACACCGGTGCCGTCGACGACACAGCCGCTCACACGATACC